>CM068480.1:102500-110000 GCA_034769265.1 Remorina albescens
CCTGAAGTGTAACCAGAACTGTCTGAAAAATGCTGGAAACCCACGAGACATGAGGAGGTTTCAGGTAACACACACACACACAGATGAATTCATTTCCCTAAAGGGCAGGACGTGGCTTTGAAGGACCTGCTATACCCATAATGCATCACTGCAGGGCTGCCTGAAGCTTATTGCTTTGCAGATATGACACGAGGTCATCAAGGGATAATCACATAAATAACAACAACAATAATAACATCTACAGTAACAATAACAACAAGAATAATAACAGATGAAGTACGATGAATGAAGATGTCACCGTTAGTAACTGACAAAGAGGGGGGGGGGCAGTTTTTTCTGAGGTTTTCTGTCCCATCTTGAACTTTGCTGGAAATGTAAAAACCAATAGACACTTTCTCTTTGTCTTAGCCTCAAACACACACTCTTGTCTGACACACACTGTATCTCTCTCTCTCAGGCCCACACACACACACACACACACACACACACTGTCTCATACACACAATGACCCCCCCCCTCTCTCCACGCTGCACTGGGCGAGCTGACAGGATGTTCAGTCCAGTTAAAGTAGCAGAGGGGGAGGGAGACGAGTGAGCAAGCTCCAGGAACATGAGGAGAGAGAGGGAGACAGGTGAAGTCAGGTGAAGCCTCTGGACTTGTCAGCGGTTGTCGTGGCAGCAGCGGGGGTGAAGGGTGTGCTGGTTCGTCACCGTGGTGACAGAGCAGTGGGTCACACAGTGAATGTCCTCTGTCACCACGGACCAATGACAACAACCAACCGCAGATGATGAATGGCCGCAGCTGAGCGGCTGTCATAGTGAGGCTGTGACATCACAGAGAACGGGGCGGGGGGCAAAGTAACCGACGGGGTTTTAACACTTGGTGGTTGAACGCAGGTAGAAAACAGTCCTGTCCCTCAGAGGGAGAATGAACCTCAGCGTCATGAAGTGCATTCTGGAAAGTTTTAACTGGAAACAGTTTGTTCAGTGACAACTTGAAGCTGTTTGTCTCTGCAGGTTATCAATAAAGTTCTGTTTGTGCAGGTCGTGGTGTCGACGACGGTCAACGTGGATGGCCACGTTCTGGCCGTGTCTGACAACATGTTTGTACATAACAACTCGAAACATGGCCGACGAGCCCGGAGACTGGACCCGTCTGAAGGTACAGGAAACTGCCCCAGTTACCCCCGACACCTGCACACTCAGTCTTATTTTAAAGGAGCAGAGTACTTTGGTCTTTGAAGAGAAACACCCCAGTGGCTTATGGGTAAAAATACCACTGTCTCACTGTCCCCAGAGACCTGTGTGTGTGTGTGTGTGTGTGTGTGTGTGTGCGCGCGCTTGCAGGCCACTCAACTTCTATAATTGCCCTCCTAATTAAAGATGAAGATGGTAACCATGGAAACTACCCCTCCCACTCAGAGCCCAGTACAGTCCCGTGGGTTTGAACCCTCTCCCTCATTTTCCTGCTTCCTCTGTTTCCCGCCGTAGACATTAGAGAGGAACTGGAACCAGAATAATCTGGACCAGGATCCTGACTTTACTCTGGTTCAGGTTAACAGCACGATGATATATTTCAGTCAGTCTGATGACGGACAGGTTGTCCCTCAGATTATTATTATTATTATCACATCAGAGATTATAAACAGATTATCATATCATTGACTATAAAATTCAGAGATCATAAAATCATCTTGATGGCCAACACTTCAATGACTCGATGAAGTCCAGCTGAAAGCTGCTGGTCCACCATCTGTGATCCAGGATCTTGGTGCAGATCCTAATATGGTCACATGATGTTAATGAAGTTTAAACCCAAAGTAAAGTTTCATCAGGTGATGTAACAAGGTCAAAGGCCAACGGACTACAACATGTTTCACTGTCAACTTCTGACACTGTAGAGAATAGAAAAAATAGAGGAGAATAAAGCCAAAGTCAGGTGCTGTAGTGTCACTTTAAGTCGTCAGTGGTGAGATTAGCTGCTCAGCTTCTCTCTCTCTCTCACACACACACACACACACACACACACACACACACACACACACACACATGCAATGTGCTTTCATTTCACTTTATAATTAATCTGCAGCTGCACTTGAAAGAAGAAAGAGGAGTCATTACAGCCGTGTGTGTGTGTGTGTGTGTGTGTGTGTGTGTGTGTGTGTGTGTGTGTGTGTGTGTGTGTGTGTGTGAACTAAGCTAAACTGGATGAAAGACACGATCCAATTAAATCACATTTTGTGTGTGTGTGACCTTCAGCTTCGGTAGTATTGCAGTTGTGTAGATAAGTGTTTCCGCCCCGTGGTCCAGGACCTCAGATCTGGACCTGATGGACTGAGTTCTGTCTCTTTGTGACATCAGACTGATTTTTCAGAAGTTTCCATTTTGGCTAGAGACAAAATAATTTTTTTTCCACTGGTCAATAAAGAGTTGCAAATACTATTTTAACAAATTTTAAAACTTAGTACTAAAATCCATTGAAAAGTCCAAGAGCAAAGACCAAAGTCCATTTAAAGAACAACATGGTTTAGTGGAAGTTAAGTCCTGTGACAGTTTATCGGTGACTCATTCAGAAATTGATTAAATCCATCATCCAGACTCACACCAAAGAATCCAGGTGACATTCACCTGGCCTAACAAGCATCTCTCTGTATATATATATGTCTCTCGTCCAGCAGCCACTCCCTGCATAAAAGCCATAAGTCCCAGTGAGGGCTGGACGACGGGCGGAGCCACCGTCATCCTGATCGGAGACAACTTCTTTGACGGCCTGCAGGTTGTCTTCGGCACAATGCTGGTCTGGAGTGAGGTACGTTAAATTTACTCATCTACAGTGAAGCAGACATCTTTATCAGACCGTAAGTGAGCTCACTGGTAGAGAGCGTTGAGATGTGGGGACTAGATCACACATGGCTTATCAGATGTCAGACATGAAACCAGGTTTCTCTGTTTGGGGTGAGAGATCAAGATGATGTCATGAGGAATATTTAAGTCTCAGGTTCAGGTGTTCCTGATCTGTCAGACTGTGGAACCATCCAGAGGAAACAGTTTGAGTTGGGTTTTGTCAGCCCAGCAAAGGTAACTTGCAACCGATCGTTAATCAATAACTGAGATCAGCTCTCTCTTCAGCTCATCACCCCTCACGCCATCCGGGTCCAAACGCCGCCCCGTCACATCCCTGGGGTCGTTGAGGTCACGCTGTCATACAAGTCCAAACAGTTCTGTAAAGGAGCGCCGGGACGCTTCGTCTACACAGGTAACATTGATTAAGCCTGATGCTCAGCAACAGGTTCTGATTAGCTAACCCCACTGCCAATCATGATGATGGACCGGAATGATGATTGTGGTGGTGATGGTAGTGGAAACAATGATGAGGATGATGATGTCACCGTACTCAGAGATCATCATAGAATCTGATCAACTCTGTCTTCCAGCCTTGAATGAGCCCACCATAGATTATGGTTTCCAGAGGTTACAGAAGGTCATTCCGCGTCACCCTGGAGATCCAGAGAGGCTGCCCAAGGTACAGCGCAGACACACACACACACACACACACACACACACACACACACACACACAACATAGAAACAGTAGTTTTTTTTGTTGGTGCTTCCATCAGTCTCTGTTCTGGTTGGGTGCTCTGAGGTTTGATAATCATCAGCTGCATCTTCTCATTCTACTGTGTGTGTGTGTGTGTGTGTGTATGTATGTTTATTTAAACTACACCGAAGAGTCCTCCTGTCCGTCAGTGCTTTGGCCCATTTTTCCAGAACACTTCCACAAGCTTCCATATCCAGCAGCTTACAGCATGTCGAAAGAATCTATTAACGTTTAACAACAAAGGAACAGATTCTGCAATTTCTGGCAACAGCATGAGTGGAATTACTGTAATGACCCGATATTGGCTGTGAAGCACAAGAGCTTTCAGAAACAGCTGGCATTTCTCCGATAGAGCAAATATTTGCGAACTTACGGTAATTTGCAGTGTGGTGGCCGCTGGTGACACAGTCGGTTTAAACATTCCTGTTTTTTCATTGTGCAACTTTACCAAACATGTATAGACAGTGTGAATCAAACCTGCTGTGACATGAGCACAACATCTGAGATTCTTCCAGTCTGAGGTCCGTAGGTTCTAACCACCAGCTGCCATGTTCTGATGCTAACAGCTGCAGGTGGACACGCTGTTCAGGTGGACACGCTGTTAGAATTAAAGTAAAAGTACGTCCCACAGCGTCTTTAATAATTCAGCAAAATGGTTCAATTCAATTACCCACAATGCCTTGTTCCGGGCTGCTGAAACAATCAGGAAAAAATGTTTATGAAGCGGCAGCAACGCATCTCAGCTCTGATCAAGGTCTGCACTTCAGGTTCCACTTGACAGACATTCAACCAATCAGATACATCGTAGTGACCCGCTCACATCAACATCAAAGACACACACAGACACACACACACACACACACACACACAGACTTTACAGACACACAAACGGTCACCCTGTGTGTGTGTGTGTGTGTGTGTGTGTGTAAAGCCCATTGGCAAACAGAGAGGCTGAAACAGTCAAATCAGGTAATCAGCGAGTGCAGCCATGTGGCAATAAAGGAGATTGGACACACACGCACACAGACACACAAACATACTTATCAGTCTTTCTCTTATCTGATTTTTAAATAAGAGTTTTTCAGTTTTTCTTTGTTTTGCTTGTGATGTTTGTGACACTGCCTCTGTCTGACACACACAAACACACACACACACACACACACACACACACACAGACATATACACAGACACAGACACACACACACACACACACACAGACACAGACACAGACACATACACAGACCAACACACACACACACACACACACACAGACACACACACAGACACAGACACACACACAGACACAGACACAGACATATACACAGACCAACACACACACACACACACACACACACACACAGACACACACACAGACACAGACACAGACATATACACAGACCAACACACACACACACACACACACACACACAGAAATACACACAGACACACACACAGACACACACACAGACACAGACACAGACATATACACAGACCAACACACACACACACACACACACCTGAGCTCAAGGTGGACATCAGTGAACATTTCACAGGTTGTTTTGTGGTTTAAGAGGTGAACTCACCTGAACAAGGTCATGTGACACATTTCAACACCAGAAAGTGAGCTGTCATGACTGACCCCCCCCATATATTTTTAGACATTGTCCATTGTTTGTGACAAGCTTGTGTGTGTGTGTGACTACACATGTCAAACACACAGTGTTTATAGTGACAAAAGAAAGCCTTATTATTCACTGTTAGTCAGTGAGATGACAAAGGATGATGATGGAGGGAGAAGGTGGAGGATGAGGATGGAGGAGAATGGAGGGAGGAGGAGGATGGAGGGATGCAGGGCGGCGGCAGCTCTCAGGGGGTGGAGCCAACTGAAAAGCTCCTGAAGTTTGTAATGAAAAGGCAGCAAATTAACAGACAGAGACTTTAATTAAGATAAAGACTGAAGAAGGATTCATTGTGTTATTGCTGATTAGACACACACAGACACACACTGAGACACACAGACATGCTGAGAAACATACAGACACACACAAAGATGCACATAGATAGACACACAGAGTGAGACACGCAGGACATATGGACACACACGACTCTCATGGACCCACAAGGAAGCACACCACAGAAACACACACAGGTGTATCAGCAGCTGTGAGGTGATGAAGATGACGAGGCTGAACCTTCCTCACATCATGTTGATTCTAATGTGTTAACCATTCTTCTTCTTCTTGGTGCTTCTGCTCTGCTGCAGGAAGTGCTGCTGAAAAGAGCAGCTGACCTGGTGGAGGCGCTCTACGGACTGCCCCATAGCAACCAGGTAACTCACCTGTCCGCTCTGCATAGCAACCAGGTAACTGGTCTCCCTGAGTCTCCAGCAGTTAACAGACCTGTTAAATCACCTTAAGTTATTAAGTTACTAGTTCATTTTAAGTAGAGACCTGACCACAGGTCTAATCAGGATCGGGTCTGATCAGGATCGGGTCTGTTCAGGATCAGGTCTGATCAGGATCGGGTCTGATCAGGATCGGTCTGTTCAGGATCGGGTCTGATCAGGATCGGGTCTGTTCAGGATCAGGTCTAATCAGGATCGGGTCTGATCAGGATCGGGTCTGTTCAGGATCAGGTCTGATCAGGATCGGGTCTGTTCAGGATCGGGTCTGATCAGATCCTTCAACCAAGAACCTAATCTGTCTTCATCACCATGAGTGAAACTTGTGATCAGAGTCTCAGTAACTTTGACACAGACTCTGTGACTTTTCCACATGTTTTTATTTTCCTGTAAAAAAGAACAAATTTCCCATGATGCTCAGGGAGCAGGACGGAGCTGCTGCAGGTTTATGAACCTGAAACTCTGATGGAGGAGGGGGCGCTTAAAATCTCATCCCCAACTCCGACACGCTTCTCAGCCCGCCAGTTAATCACTGCACACACACACACACACACACAGAAGACACAACACACACACACACACACACACACACACACACACAGAAGACACAAACACACACACACACACACACACACACAGACACGTCTAGTGAAATGAAAGCGTAACCTTGACAGAGTTGCACACAAATGTAAATCCAACTGTTGTTACAATCATTGTGTATGTGTGTGTTTAAGGTTGCATGTTGACACACACAGACCAACAAACTGACACTGAACAACATGAGAACCAGACTAAGACCTGACTCTGGACCAGTGACTAGGACCAGGACCAGGACCCGACTGGGAAGAAGAATACCTGAATTAAAGATGATTGACAGGTCTGACCTGTGTGACATGACTGTAGGAGATCATCCTGAAGAGAGCAGCGGACATTGCAGAGGCACTCTACAGCGTGCCCAGGAACCACAACCAGATCCATCGCTAGGCAAACACTGCCTCCCACAGCATGATGGGAGTGAACTCCTTCAGTGGACAGCTGGCCGTCAACGTATCGGAGACATCCCAAGGTATGGCTCACAGGAAGTAGCTTCTTTATGGCAGGCTCTGGTAGTCTTCATAGGACCTGTGGAAGTTCTGAGGATCTGGCACTGTAGCCAGAGAAACTCAAGGTGCCCTCACCTGATTTTCCCTGAACTTTAACCACATCTGGTGTCCCTCAGGGGACGGGAGCTAACAGGGTTAACCTGGACTGGGTACGATTCCCATCTGCTGTCATTCTCTTCCAGTTGGCTACAGTCGTAACACCAGCAGTGTGTCGCCACGGGGTTATGTCCAAGCTCCCACCCCCCCAACAGAGTAACTATGGCAACACAGTCAGCAATAGCATGAATGGCTACAGCAACACTGGCATGTCGAACCTCGGTGTGGCGACATCACCGGGTTTCCTGAACGGATCGTCTGCCAACTCTCCCTACGGCAGTAAGTATCAAGGTAAATACTC
>CM068480.1:115000-270000 GCA_034769265.1 Remorina albescens
CAAAACAAACTAATTACCTGCAAACAAACCTGATGGCTGAGAGCGTTAACGAGGCTTAACGAGGTCACACAGTGTTTACAGAGAGGTGACGGTGTGTGTGTGGGTGTGAGAGAGAGGGTGGTTTATAAACTTGATGCTAACAGGATGTAGTGACATGTAGATAACATTTCATCAAATTTTTGAATACACACACATGGCCAGAGGTGAATAATTGATTGTTCAGTGTGGAGAAGCTAAAACACTGGCTTTAAGTAATGTGTGTGTGTGTGTGTGTGTTTTCAATAAAATATTAGTTGTCATGTCGACAGATGAATAATGAATGACATCTGCTCATAAATATTATGGAGCTATCAAACACACACTGTGGTACTTTGACCCACAAACCTGTTTTTATAAGACACAAAGACTATGACTGTGGAGGGAGGGAGGAGGAAAACCTGAAAGGAAGTCAGAAGGAGGAGAGGTAAATAGGACAGGAGTTAGGGTTAAGGAAAAGGAAAGGAAACAAGGAGGGTAACAAGAAAGGACATCAGGGGAAGAGTGTGTCCGTCAAACTGAAGTTATTAATAACAGTAACTGAATCAGTGTGTCTGTGTGTGTGTGTGTGTGTGTGTGTGTAATTAAGTTTCATGGGCCTAAATATTATCCATGTCTGTTGTCACGGTGACAAGTGAGCGATTATTGTCCTGCTTTTCTAATATCAACCAGAAATATACACACACACACACACACACACACAAGGTTGATCTAATAGAGATCTATCTGACCCTCAGAGCCGACATATGAAAAAAGAAACAAGATGTCCTGTTGGTCTCCTCTCCTCCTCTCCTCGGCCCCTCCTTGTCTTATTGATCCAGAATTGATCATTGTTTGTCAATGTTACTGGGCTGAGGTCAGAGATACTGAAGAGGACGATATGAGGCGGGGGGGACACTGAGGGGAGAGGAGGGGTTAATATTATCCAAAGGAGTTTGTCTGAATGGAAAGCAATTAAAACTCAACATCAACACCATTAACCTCAATCGCGCACACACAAACACACACACACTCAGAGAAAGTGTGTGTGTGTGTGTGATTGGCTGCTAATCCTGGTTAAATTAATGAGAAGAAAGTTAATTTGTGGTTTTGACCCTTTTATGCTCAGAAAATGGATTACACAACAACCTACGCAAACACACACACACGAGTGCGTGTATGTGTGTGTGTGTGTGATAATAAATGAAGGATAGAATGAAAAACGGCACATTTGTTCAATCTGTCTTTTCAAAACTATTACAAGTGAACACACACACACACACACACAATGAGGTTGTTCCAAAAGTCTTGTGATTAAATTAATCTCTCTCATTATTTTTGAACCTGTGAGCTTCTGACCACCCCCGCCACACACACACAAACACACACACTCTGACATAAAAGGAGCAGTAGTAGTGGAACAGGCTCTGTAGATGGTGGGCTGATGTTCTAAATTCTGGTTTCTCTCAGGTTCTGAGGTTCTTTAAGATCTGACAGACTTTGGTTCTATCGGGGAGTTCAGGACGTCCTGTGTCATTTTTCTGAGGAATCACTGACTTGCAACTTCTGAAACAGAGTTTAGTTAATCAATTATGAGTGATTTAATCACATTCAATTAAATTAATGAAATATGTTACTTTATAATTAATTATCAGAATAATAATTTGTTATTATTATTTGTATTATTGTTATCTGCTCCTCTACCTCTCTTACCGTTCTCTCTCGCTCTTCGTCTCTACACCCCCCCACCCCCACCCCTCTGACTAATCAGAATCTGAGCTGTGATTGTTCTCTGGTCCTCTGGTCCTCAGGTCTGTCCTGGTCCTGGATCATGTGATCTGTCAGTCTAATCTGCTCCGTCTCTTATTATTTTTCAGCTCAGTTATAAAAGTTGTGGAACTGAAACTGATAAACAGCAGCTGATGGATCTCGGCTCCTCGGCCTCAGACTCAACATGAAAAACAGAAAGACTATTATTTCTTATCATCTTCTCGACATTCCAGGCAGTGGAGAGTTATCAGGGGACGGGGGGAGGTGCTGTGATGTCACCCCCACCCCTCCGATAGCATCACACACAGATGAGAGGGGGAGGACGTGGGGGGGGCTGAATGACAGAGATATTACCGCTGTGAAAGATTTGAGTGGTGATTTCCTCCATGACAAATGACCCAATGAGGAGAGAAGCAGGGGGAGGAGGCGAGCACAACCAACCGTCTGACAGTTCAAATTACAGAAGAAAATATCATGAGTCTTGGACCTGAATCTGAGTCTTGGACCTGACCAGCTGGCCAGGACTTTTAATCCAGCAACAGGTCTGCAGTCTGTGGTGTCTGGTGGACTCACAGCAGTCCTGCACTGATGATGAAGATGATGGTGGTGGACGATGAAGAAGCAGCAGGGTGGAACAAACAGGAAGTGACAGAAACACAGACAGGAGCCTTTAAAACATCAGGAGACATTTAAGTTAGCATGTTCTTCTAAAAGG
This sequence comes from Remorina albescens, assembly GCA_034769265.1. NCBI lineage: Eukaryota > Metazoa > Chordata > Actinopteri > Carangiformes > Echeneidae > Remorina > Remorina albescens. Next base: position 117,501 of record CM068480.1, read on the forward strand.
CTATTGTTGACACACACTCAAACGCACACTCTCACACACACAAACATCACGCACACCTACACAGCGTAAGCACACACATACTCTCTCTCTCCATTATCAGGCTCATAAATAATCGATGACTCAGCTTCAGTGTCTTTCACCTAAATCGGATGATCGAGCTTCAATATGAATTAAACAGGAACTTCTCTCTCCCTGACTGGCAGCTTGCTTTCTGAGTCATGTGACAGGAAGTGATTTTCAAACGAAAGGATGGTCTGTGGGTGACAATGTGTTGGTCCATCGTAGCTTCGCTGGTCCCTGATTGGCTGCAGACTTAGGTGTCAGATGTTGTAGATGTTGTTGCTCTTGGAAACCCAGCTGTGTTTTTATGCGTATGTGTGTGTGTGTGTGCGATGCTTTGTGACATTATTAATGATCTGCTGCTCGTTAATAACTGACAAACTTCATATATTGGATGATGACAGAGAGAAACTGTCCAATCAGATCCCCAGTCACAGTGCCATCAGTGAGGACACACACAAACACACACAATCTCATACACACAGCTGATTGGATGGAGATGAATTTTCTCAGTGATATGTAGCCCCCCCCCCCGTCTGTATATGTACATACCGTTTGTTTTCCATTTACAGCAGGAACACCGGGTTATTACAGCCATAATTACTGTGCGGTGGGAGCGCGGCCCAGCGCTAGCTTCATATCTGCCAATAAACCGCCAACCAAACGCCATTGCCGCCGTGAAGCAGGGAATCATGGGAATGAAATTAACTGTTGATTTGGAGAGTGTGGGCCGACGCTCAGGTTAAATGAAAAGATGACTGCGGCCCGTTTGGTGGGGCTGTTCATTTGTTAGCGGACGCGGCAGGTTCGATTCCCCCAGAGGCCGCAGCCGCCGCATTGTATCAACGCCTCGGAAAGAGAATCAAATATGAAGAGACGATGTTCCCCCCGGAAACACGACTGAAATAAACTCATGGAAATGTCGCTCAGTAATGACGTTTGGTCACAATCAATTTCCCATTACCCGTCACCATGGCAACACAGGCTATAATATAGCAAACACACAGACACACAAAGACACAGACACTAGTCCACTACAAAGATCACAAGTGATCACATGACACAGAGACAAAAGGTCAAGGAGACAGGAAGTGATCACATTCTATAAAATAACTTCAACAACACACAGACAGACACACACACACACACACACACAGCAGCAGTGTTTTTGGCGTCGGGCCAACTGGTGACCTTTACATGATGATGAAAGACAAATATCGGGAGTGTAACATTGTGTGTGTGTGTGTGTGTGTGCCTGATTCCTTTCTTTGTCAATAGCTTTAAACTGTGTACACAAACAACAGCAGCTGAGACATTTACTCTCTCACTTTCAACCCAAAGTCGCCCAGGTATCAACACCTGGTTACCGTGGCAACATACAATTCACCCAGCCCACAGTTCACAGCAGAGCATGATTGGTATTCACAAACTGCCACACACCCCGAGTACTGTTTATGTTCCTGTTGTGTGGTGTGGTGTCATATTGTTGTGTTGTAACGTTTCAGTCTGATCCAACTCGAGTTTCGTTTTCAGCCTGAAGAAGAAAAATGAGCAAAGACTATGAAGCCAAAGACTCTAAGCTGTATTTATAGCTGTGTGTGTGTCTGTGAGTGTCTGTGTGTGTGTGTCAGGTCTACAGAGGGTTGAGATGTAACTGGTTTAGTTTGTGCTGATGTTGCATTTAGGGTTACAGTTCTGTTTATGCTTTTGTCTTCAACATAAGAGCTAATTTAATCTGTGAAAGACAGCGAGCGAGAGAGAGAGATTGTGTTTATGTGTGTGTGTGTGTGTGTGTGTGTGTGTTGTCTGTCGATAACAGTCAGTGTTTTGCTCACACATAAATATGACTTTAAAAACTAGCACAGTATTTTAATACAACGTGAAACCAGTTCCTTTCTGACACACACACAGCTGTCATAGCAGATAGTTGTCCCGGGGGGGGGGCGTCTTCAGTCTGGGATGAATTTCTCAAGTGTTCCTCATGTTATTTGTTTGTAGTTTGTAAATACAACTGTGTGTTTGTGATAAGCAGGAAATGTTCAACACACACACACACAGACACAAATTCACAGGCCCCACCCCAAACTGACCCCTCCCCTCTCCCACTTTACTCCAAATCCGGCTTCCCTCCCCGATGAGGAGGGAACATCTAATTAAACTGGACGATATAAACAGGTTGAGCCTTTCACACTCCACCGGAAACAGGAATTCACCATCACCATGGCAACAAATAGACTCAAAGCAAACTTTGAGATAAAGTGATATTTTCTTCTTTTATTTAATAACTGAGCAGCACACACTTTTTGATTTTGCTCATCAGCGTGACAAAGATGCGATTTAAAATGGACCAAGTAGAAGGTCTGAACTGGTTGTTGTTTCCTCCTCAGTTCTCCTGACGGACTTCCTGCTGTGACGGCGTGAAAACTGCTCTGATGGACTTCCACTCCAGCATATTCGCTTTGAGACAGCCGTTACTATGGAAGACCCTCCATGAAAACACACAAAGAGGCTTCTTCTTTAACACCCTTATAAATAACAAACTGGGGGAACAGAACTGGATCAGGACAAAGACCGGTACAAGGGCCGGGCCAGGACTGGGACCAGGGCAGAGACCAATCCCGCTCAGCTCCAGGTGAATATCTGTCTCTATGTATTCAGTGTTACCAACATCCTGAAGGCTCCTGGGTAAAGTCTGTAGGTGGGAATGCTCTGAGAAAGAACCCCGAATGTTTACAGCTCGGAACCTCACCTGAGCTGTACTTGTGTGTCTGTCAGGTGTTTGTGTTTGATAGCCAGGTTGGTTTACACTGAACATCAAGACGACAGCACATGGTTGGATGGAGTAACCATAGCAACAGACAGGAAGTACATGTGTGTCACTTGTTCCCTTAGAGATCTGATGAAGTGTTAGTGTTGGTATAATGCCCTCCTGCCAGAAGGAGAAACTTCCAAACTGTAACTGACACAGCAGACACAGTAATCTTGGGGTCAGGGGTCAAGCCACGCTGCCTTGCTTGTGGACACCAGAGTTAAGGCACATATGATTTCCTATTGTGATGGATTATGGTCACTATGGTGACAGATTTGATAGGGAAACGTAACCAGACAATGAGATTCCCCCTTCAGAGCTTCATCACTCTTCCACATATCACCACGGCAACACCACAATCACCAATTCCTCCAGGCTGTGTGTGCATGTGTGTGTGATTGTGTTGCAGTGTTAGTCAGTATATACAACATGTCGGCCTGCATGATAGATTGCTTCATTTTAACCTCACACTCACACAAACAGGCTGGAGATGAGGCAATGTGGCAGCAGAGCCAATTAAAGGACTATTACACTCAACACACTGTCATTACCCTGTTAGAAGCCAGTGGGCTCAGTGTGTGTGTGTGTCTGTGTGTTTGTGTTTTATCTGATTTCCTGTTGTACAGAAGAGCAGCTTGTTAACATGAAGTGAGTGCTTATCTACATCTCTGACACACACACACTGTTGCACAGCTGCACATACTCACCTAATTATACACCTGCTCAGTAACAACTCTGTTCACTGTAATAAAGAATATTAGCTGAGAAAAACCAGTCAGTGAACTTCTGCTGTTAGAAATAAACTCTGTGGAGTAACATGTCGACGTTTGTTCTGAATGAATGTTTTCCCTTTAAATATCTTATTGTCCATGTGTGTCTGTATTTAATCTTTCTTACAACAAACTTAGATCAGAAACATACAGGATTGATCCCAGAGACTTTGGCTATACAGCCAGAGAGCTCATTAAAACACCAGAATCACCAAAAGGACCATAAACACACAGGTGTGTGAGAGCCAGAGGGGAGGTCGTACGAGGTTACAACTTCATATAACTGCAGGCTGTGTCACAGTAAAATGGATCACTTCCCCAAATTGTCACACACACTCCTGATGTCATAAACAAGAAGCATCATCATCATCTTAGTGGCTGCATTTCTGTTTCCTACTTAAAAACATTGAGAATTAACATGGAAATCAAACACTGTGGAGGTGAAGTCTGACTTATTAACATCCATTAATATCCACCAATCAGCTCTAACCAACACCTGACGCCGTCTCCGTGACAACTGCCTGACAGGAAGTGTCTGGCAGGTGCTAATAACAGCAGCCATCATCTTGTTAATGAATCTGCCAATAATCTTGAGAACTCGTTAATAATCTGACGCTAATGGATCTTTTAAAGTGGTCTTCGCCTGACCCACACACTGTTTAACCACAACATCACTGTGTGTGTGTGTGTGTGTGTGTGTGTGTGAGTTCATTAGCACCTGTTAACCTCAGCGCTCACTGAGTGGAGCTGAGAAAAATGTCGACAGTCACACTTTTTAGGTTTCACACACACTGCTCATTTTATTCCTGCTCACTGAGTTTGTCCTTCACACACACACAGAGTATTTATAGCTCATGTCTCTTTGAAGAACAGTTGTAGTTTCTTTGTTAATTCATTTCAGGAATTGAATGATTTTGTTTTGCTGTGATTGAATCAGATGCAGGTTTGCATGTGTGTGTGTGTGTGTGTTAACTCCAGACCCTGAATATGATGGGATGAAACAGCTGCAGGAACAGAATCTGCTGAGCCCAGGGTCGTTACCGAGGCAACAGTTAGTTCAGGTCTGATGTTGATTGTAAATGAAATTTTGTATGATCTTGACTTTCTACCAACTTCCTGTTGTTGTCCTCTTGATTTTATTTCCCGCTGACGTTCTGTTGTTTTCCTGATAGTTTCCTGTTATCTTACTGACAACTTCCTGTTCACATCTTGTTATTTTTGTGATAATGCACTTACAACATAATGTTTTCATCAATAAATCGCTGTCATCAGTTAAAACACATGAGCTACACCCCATCACTGGCGCACACACTGTTTGTTAACTTGTTTTCTGTGTGTTTGTGTGTGTGTGAAGTTGTTTTCTACTAATGAGGGTTGCTCTGTAGTAACATTCCTCTAATTAGCCTCATTAGCCGGCTGCTCCAGCAGCCCATTTATTTACACACAGCCGCCATGTAAACAGTGACATTAACACGCTAGCAGCTGTTAGCAACATGCTACACACACAAAACTGTGACGTTAGGGCTGAGTCAGCATTTATTCAGCTGTTTATTTGGAGGCAAACTGAACACAGCTGCTCTTCTTCCTCCTCTTCCTCCTATTCCTCATCTCCTTTATAATTAACTTATAACATTAATAATTTCATCACTTAACCATTTGTGTGGTCACATTGGTGTGTGTGTGTGTGTGTGTCAGAAGATCACAGTGTTAACATGTAAACTGGTTTAATCAAAGAGCTCTGCAGGAGGTGAGAGAGAGAAGAGGAGGCTAATTAAGAAAAGACTCACTTCATCATCACATGCACAAACACACACACACACTTTAAAATAATGATGTCAGCCATCGAGGCAATTAGGCAGGCAGAGGACGAGCAAGCACAGAGACAGTGGACAGATAAACAGAGAGAGAGAAGGTGTGTGTCAGTTTTAGGATTAATTAGTATGTTTCTGTTATTGAACACAGTCTCTACAGGGACTGTGTGTGTGTGTGTGTGTGTGTGCACGTGATCTTTGCCACAGGAAACTCTTTAATGAAACTGGGTTGACAAACCCTGATAATAAGGCTTCACCAACCAACACAGAGCAACACTGTGTGTGTTTCTCTGAGTGTGTGTGTGTGTGTGTGTCCATGTGTGTAACTCTAATCCTCTGTGAGTCGTTGGAATTTTCAGGCTTTGACCGGACTCGTCTGTGTCCAGGTGGTTTTCCTCTGACCTTTCTGGTGCCCCACTGCTCTTCTGATTTTCCCATGATGCCCAGGGAGGGTTAGCGGAGGCCCTGCTCAGGTGTTTGGCCAGGTGAGTAGAGGCGAGTCTCCACGTCTGGAGACAGATGTTGGTGAAACAGGGTGGCTGTGACGTGTTTATCACAGTGACCACATTCAAACTTTCTATTTGTAAAATAATATAATGATAAGCTATTGTGCCAACAGTGACCCAACAATGAGCCGAAACTGAGCCGACACTGGACCGACACTGAGTCGACACTGGGCCTTGGATCGGAGCAACAGCGTGTCCTCCAGGTTTGTCCAGTCTGATTGAAAAGATTAATCTCAACACAAGAGGTGTTAGGATCTGACAGCTGTGTGTGTGTGTTTCAACATCACCTCAGCTGTTTAATCTTGTGTGTTAGGGAAACGTTGCATGATGAGAACGTTTAAAGGAGCAGCTCACTGAGGAAACCTGAATGAGTGTGTGTGTGTCAGTGTCTCAGTTCTCTGACAGACAGAGATGTAAATGGATGACTGTCAGTCAGTCTTCACCATCATCCTCTTCTGACAGGAATACCAATCATTTCTGAGTGTTACTGTCTGTGTGTGTTTGAGTGTGTGTGTGTGTGTCAGGGGAGTTGGAGCAGACAGTTGAATATCATCAGTATTCAGAGAAGGACAACTCTTTTTCTCTCTGCAGCGATTTCCTTCAACAGCTCACACAGACAGTATCAGCTGATTGAAGTCGTATCAATCACGTCCGAATGTCTGTGAAGTTGAACGTCTGATGATAGTTAAAGCTGTTAAACTGTAATTAATTGTATAATGATGATGTCACCGATAAACACCAACAGCTGTTTCCCCATCATGAAGTCACATTAAGGCTTTTCTGTTTTTTCATCCCTTTGTGTTTTTCATTTTTAAAAATGTCTCCAAGTTGCCACATATTCAAAATTTAGCTCAACATAAAGAGTGTTCACTGTAACGGAGAAAGAAAACACAAACTAAAAACACAGACGTGACTCCAGACGTCACTATCAAAGATGGAGGATGAGAATGGACGGATAAACACACAGAAGGAGTCAGAGAGTCAGACTGATCCAGATCTGATCAGTTTATCACTGAAGTCAGATCAGCTGATTCTGCAGTTTCACCCCTTCGACCTGATTTTCTTTTCTACTGAGCAAAATTTTTTTATCTAGCTGATTTTCACTCTTCTCCAGTATAGAAATGAGTCTGATTTTTTTTTGGCAACTCATGTTTTTATTAGAACTGTTTTATATCCATTGCATTGAGGAAACAGGAAGGTCTCCTCCATCAGAGAGCAGCTGATGAAGGAAACACTTCCTGACACTAACAGGATTAATCAACAAATCAGTGCTCCCTAAACTGTGGCGTCACTGAGCCAAAATGGCCGACTGCTCCTTTAATGATGACGGGAGATGCAGTTGATGCTGAAGAGGTCAAAGGTCAAACCACACTGTCTGAGTGTGGAGTCAGTTTCATATTTTCTTTCAGCTGCTGCTAAACACAATGACCACAACTTAACACAAACAGACACACACAAACAAACAGAGAGACATTCTCATTTTAGAAGGCAGCGTGTGTGTGTGTGTGTCTGTGTGTGCGTGCAGCTGTTGTGTATGATGATGCCGATGAGGACATAAAAGCAAAATCAATATTAAAGACAAATAAATTTTTTATTTGAGATGATATATTATGGAGCGTTTCTGAAAGCCTGCAGTGTGTGTCTGTGTGCATCTGTATGATGTGTAAATAATACATCAGCGTGTGTCAGTATCAGTATGTTGTGATGTTAAAGTGTTTGTTAACAGGCCTGTTGTCGAAACTTATGACAGCGACACACATCAGAACTTCACTACGTTTGTGTGCATTTGTCGTCACATGAAGTCAAGTGTTTTATCACATCTGACTTAGTCACTGTGTTCCTTCTAATGAGCAGATACAACCCACCACACAGCAACAATACAACCACCATATAACCCTACAACACAATAACACAAATAGCAACCCTACAACACAATAACAGACCATGAACACAAACCAGCAGTGAAAGTTGTTCAGTTGTTGTGAGTCTGCTGATTAAAAAGCTGATGAGCTTCAAGTGTGCAGAGTCATAACAACAGCAGACACACACAGGGACAGAGACAGACAAGAAGGGACACACAGGAATAGACACAGAGGGACCCTGCTTCAGTAGGCTGTTTATGAAAAGGATAAAAAGGGTCATGGGGGGAGGAGTCAAAAACACAGACCAGGAAGTGACATTTAGATCATTGATGATGGTGGTGATGATGGTGATGGTGATGATGATGATGGTGATGATGAGGATGATGATGGTGATGATGATGATGATGATGATGGTGATGATGATGATGATGGTGATGGTGATGATGATGATGATGGTGATGGTGATGGTGATGATGATGATGATGATGGTGATGATGATGATGATGGTGATGGTGATGATGGTGATGGTGATGATGATGATGGTGATGATGAGGATGATGATGGTGATGATGATGATGATGATGATTGTGATGATGATGATGATTGTGATGATGATGATGATTGTGATTGTGATGATGATGATGATGATGGTGATGATGATGATGATGATGGTGATGATGAGGATGATGATGGTGATGATGATGATGATGATGATGGTGATGATGATGATGATGGTGATGGTGATGGTGATGATGATGATGATGATGGTGATGATGATGATGATGGTGATGGTGATGATGGTGATGGTGATGATGATGATGGTGATGATGAGGATGATGATGGTGATGATGATGATGATGATGATTGTGATGATGATGATGATGGTGATGATGAGGATGATGATGGTGATGATGGTGATGATGGTGATGATGATGATGATGATGATGGTGATGATGGTGATGATGATGATGATGATGATGATGGTGATGATGATGATGATGATGATTGTGATGATGGTGATGATGGTGATGATGGTGGTGATGTGCGTGATGTGTGTGTCTCCCCCTGCCTCTGATAGGTAACTTTGTGAGACCCCTCCCTGCTCTGTTGTGTTGTGTCTCTGTGACTGAAGAGGAAACCTCTTCAGTCATGTTCAGTGTCAAAATACAACTCTGCATCTCCAGTTGTAAGTGCAGTTGCCATGGTAACTGAGTGATCTCAGACCTGCAGCTGTTTATTCTCATGAATTTAACTTTTTATCAGACACAGTGAACAAGACTCTGACCTACTTCCTGTTTGACAGACAGACAGAAAGACAGACGGAGAGCAAGAGAGGAAGACGGGTGATAACAATCTTCTGAATTTTAAAAATTTTTTATTCACAAGTAAATAAAGAGTTCAAACAGAAGTAATAAAATATACAGACAGACAGAGAGAGAGGAGCAGAACATTCAGATTCTAGACTGACCAATGAGATCAGCCCTCAGCCTCCAGCTCAGCCAATCACGTCCTCTAATCCTCCACCTGAGTGTTAAGGATCACAGAGATTATCCTCTACACTATTTATCCTGCCTGTGTGTGTGTCTGTGCGTGCTCACAGGATATAAACTGTGGATTACCAGTTGTGTTTCTTTCCACCCTGAGGGGTTGAGTGTGTTCATTCCTGGTTCACTCACTCTCTCACACACACACACACACACACAATCACATACAGCAGCATGCTTGTGTGTGCGAAGCAGGAAACAGGTCATCAGACAACAGGAGGCAGCTGAGGCGCTTTAGAGCAACACAATGTGACTTAGACAACAGTCTCACACACACACACACACACACACATCAGTCCATAATCTGTGTGAGTGTGTGTGAGTCTCTGAAGTCAGGTGAACACACTCCTCACAGCTGCTTTGCTGCATTAAAACATCTTGTAGAATTGAATTGAAGTCACAGAGCTCATTAATTCAGAAATACAAACACACAAACACAGACACACACAGGAGGGCGGAGTCAATTGGGGCGTGACTCACAGCCCAGACTCTACTGTGATTGGAAGGGGGCATGCAGTGGCTGTCCAATAGGAGCTCAGATCTCTGAGGATGTTAATAAACTACAGAAGAAGAAAAACAGGAAAAGTGAAGCGGGGGGGGGGTTTGACCTTTGTGACCAACCTGTCCACACTCTGTTGTGCTTCAGTAATTACCATGGTAACAACACGTAATCATCAGCGCTGCCTGGCAACAGGAAACAGTCAACGAGACAGTGCTAAATTAACCAGTTTAACCAATTAACACTCAGCAGTGACACAGACACACACACACACACACACGCACAGACACATACAGTACACACGGAAACACACACTACACACATACACATATTGTTGATGATGTTGGTTTTGTTGAGTTTGTTATTGAGAGGTTGTTGTGTTTGTCTTTGTTGCTGTAGTTGTTATTGTTGAATTTGTTTGTGGTCCGTTGGTTGTTCACTGTTCAGTCACTTCAGGGGTAATGATTTGATTTGAGGTTGTGTGCGTGTGCGTGTGTGCGCGAGAGAGAGAGTCAAAAAGGTCCAGAGCTCCCCCCAGTGTTCAGTAAAAGAACTCCGCCTCAGGCAGAAACACAAGCTGATGATGATGATGAAGGTATGTGGCTGTTTCCTGGTTGTTTCCTGTTTATGACCAGTTTTTTTAATTGTTGTGTGAAGTCGTGTCCTCCCGCCGCGGTTTAGTCTGACGTCATGTTTGACTACAGGAGCCCGGAGAGCTCATATCTGTTGGTGCGGCGTCCTGAGGTCAATGGAGGTTTTATTTTGAAAGGCAGCAGCACCTGACGAAAATCTGAGTGAACACAAGTCCAATTAGCTCCAACATGTCGACACAAAGATCCTGCTAATCAACACGCACAAGAGGCAGAAACTCAGCTGTAACAGCGATTTATTTTTTCACTCGTCTGGATCTGGTTCTGGTTCTCATCCTGATCTGTCTGATCTGAGACAATTAAGTAAGAAGTCCAGGTCCAGGCTGAGGTTTATGCTGTGAAGAGTCATACTCCTGTTGCCGTGGTGATGTGAGGTATCTATCCCAGAAGAAGTGGTGGCTTGTTTGTTGACAGGTCGTCACCATGGCAACAGAGCAACATCTCACTGCTCCATTGCTCCATTGATCATCAATTCATGTTTTCTTCTTCTGTGGTTTGTTGTTGTTTGCTCAATCACTTCCAGCACGTCACACCACTGGGTGTGTGTGTGTGTCATAATAATATAATAAAATACAAAACAACAAAATTACAACAACAACAACAACAACAACAACAACAATAATAATATAAAACAGGATCAGCTCCATTTGTTTTGTTTACAAATGGATTCACTTTCACTTTCCAGTTTCTCAGTTTAAGTGAAAATAATTAATCTCTGTTCACTTCACAGAGAAACACTGCTGTTATTGGCACATGTCACCCCAAACACACACACACACACACACACACACACACACACACACACACACAGACAAACAGAGTTTTGCTGTGTGTGCAGTTTGTTGCTTCATAAATATGATTCCCTGTTTTCTTCTGATTGGCTTTTCTACAGCGGCAGCAACGAGGGAATTATTGATTGATTTACTCACCGCCTCAAAAATGATTGTACACACACACACACACACACACACACACACACACACACACACATAAAGATTAGCATTTAAAGAGGAAAAGTTTCAGCATTTAATAACCAAATTGATCAATGAACAATTAGAGCTGAAACACTCAGACTGATGATGGATGGAAGGTGTGTGTGTGTGTGTGTGTTTATGGTATTTGCTTCAATGCACAACATCTCAAACAGCAGCAGTTCAACCTCAGTTTCTGAACCTCTGACCACTGACCTAAGAACAGTCCCGGTCCAGTCCAGGTCCAGTCCAGGTCCACTTCCTGGCCTTGAATCTGCACTGCAGGTCAAGTGAGACGATCAAGACTGTGACCCAGAGGTCAGAGGTCAGAGGTCAAACGGTTTACTTTAGGACACTTCAGCAGGAATCATGGTTATATGGTTTTTATAAAGACAACAAGAGAAAGTATAAATACACAAAGTCAGGCTCACTAATGTGACATGAGACAAACACACACACAGACACACACTTTACCTTCCATTTGTCTGACTGATGGAGAAACTGCCATCTCAGCAGAAAATTACAGCTCTTTAACACCTCTGCTGATTTAAACCTCACCTCCCTTTTCCCCCTGCCCCTCCCCCCTCCCCCTTTATTTCTCTGTCTATCTGCCCCCCCCACCCTGCCACCCTTACACCCCTTTTTATCTCTCTCTCTAAAATGACTCTTAAAGACTTCCCACTCGACTAAATCTCTCTCTCTTCGCTGCCGGCGCGTCATTGGTCGGCCAGTGACATTTTGTTAGACGTCGTTAAGGCCGGCGGCTCCATAAAGCACCCGAGGGTGACACCTTCCACCCTGTGAGAGAGAGAGAGTTATAGTTCTTATTTAAGGTCCCGATTAACCTTCTTTTCTGTACGACTAATCAATTTTCATGATACGAGCTCCATAAAGTCCTGTTAATACCACACACACACTCACACACACATAGTGATATGTCTGCAAAGAGCAAAGGTGGACGACAAACTCAAACCTTTTACTCAGGTGAGTAAAGTATCAGCAGCACAGGAAAACAAAGAGCTTTTATTTTTACTCAGAGGAAATGGTTTAGATCAATCCTGTCCCATCTATGCTCTGAGGAACCCAGAACCACCTCAGACCTGATCGCAGGACCAGTTCATGGAGTCCACAGGTCCACCAGGTCCGCCCAACAGTTGGCTGCCCCTCTCACTGACTGAGGCCACTTCTTGTTTTATTTTAAAATCATTTACCTCACCGAGCATTTCACTTGCTGTCTTGTAATGTTTCCGGCCTCTCTGATCTGCGCCCAGATTGGTTCCACCTGCTTCAGTCCAGGATTCGACTACCTGTCATCTCACCTGCTGGCTCCTCTTCGTGTCTTCCTTCCAGGAGTACTGATGTCGTGTTAGTCCTCCCTGGTTCTATGTGACTCACTGATTTCACCTGTGACCTGGTTATTTCCGTGGTTACCACCTAAGCTGACATGAACAGTCTCGGTTTGTAGTCGTGTTTCTGTTGTGAGAAAAAACTGCCTTTCCTCATTCTGGTCATTTTTCATCTGTTTCCTCAGAGAATTTCCCATCATGCCTTTCTGCAGGCGGTCGACCTCGACCTTCAGCGGCCTCGGAGGACGAAGGCGTCGTTGGAGGAACGTCTGGGGGCAGACAGACGGAGATGGACGGGAGCAAAGCTGAATCCATTCAGAGACGTTAATAAAATCAAAGAGCCTGATATGATCAAGCATGAAGTACATTACAAAGGTAATGTGAATTTAAGCCCAGATCCTTTCATTATCAAAAACAGTGAGCCGGCGCCCGTCGGCGCTCGCTGCCGCACACGCCGCGGATTTATGAGGCCAACTCACTCAATCTAATAGAAGGATTCAGGTGTTACTAATGGACGAGAGAGGGAGGTAATAGAGGAGAGAGAGAGCTAATGTGGAGTGATGGAGGTGGGCGAGAGACACCACTGGAGAGCAAGAGAGAGAGAGATAAAGACAGATGAGGAAGGAAAGAAGAAAAAGTTGGTGGCAAAAAAGGAGAGAACAAAGAGAGGAAGATGATGGTGAGGAGTAACAGAATGATCAAAGAACAGGAAATGACATCAGAAATAACAAAGTTCGACAGTAAACAACAAACAGGATCCAACAAAGTTTGATTGCCTTTTACTGACATTTAAGGAGATCGAATTAAATTCAAAAAGACTTAATGAACCTTGTTTCCTGTCAGCCTCTCGACCAAATACTAACTAAAATAAAGGCATAAAAAGCCCCAAAAATATCATTTAAAAAATGTATTGACACTGAATATGATTTAAGAAGATTAGAAGACATTTAAAAAGATTTTTAAAAATATTTGAGAGATTTGATGAGATTTGTTAAAATCAGTAATTATTCTGATAGATTTCTCTGGATAAAGACAAACCTGATGATTTATCTTTAATCCTGGTGAAATGATTTCTCTGACCCGACCTGAAGATCAGGATCTGTGAACAGAAAAGTCTTCGACCTTCTGACCTGTTTCCTAGCACGACCTGAGGAATCCTGGGTAATTTCATGATCTAATTTGATGCTCCGGTCTAAAGACAGAAGAGGCCTACACTACAGACGTCTTTTTCTGTGATGTCATCATGATGTCACTGTTTCCCTGTGACATTGTCTCCATGAAGTCTGGAGCTTTATTGTGGAGGGATGTCTAACTGTAACACACAGGAAGTGAAGTCACTGAACCAGATCAACATGTGGTTCAGGTCTGTGAGTCCGTGTTCAACATTAAGCGTTTTTGTCTAAACAGATGATCAGGACTTAAAGGTCAGCATAGCTTAGACCTAGTCCTGGACCTAGACCTAGACCGGGTTTTTCACATAAACCCTCTCATACTGCTGCTGTTTGTTGACGTTTCATCCCACAAACACAAAATAATGACTTTAACGTGTGTAATTTTTCACCTGTGTGTGTGTATGCATTTGTATGTATGTGTTGAATTAAATTAACTGTTGTGTTTTAGCAGAGGGCAGCAAACATTTAGTTTTACAAGCTGGTCACTCAACTAAAACTACATCGCTAATTAAAATCCTGCTGTGTGCGTGTTTGTGTGCCTGTGTGTGTGTGTGTGGCAGCCATTTTCTGGGTGTCAGTCTGATGTTGAACTCTGGTGGAGGAAGGAGACGGGTCAACACACTCACACTTTCCTGATTTTCCATTTCACCATTTCTCCTGTCACATTGTCTGTCACCCCCCACCCCCCCCACCCGCCCCACCCCCATGAGCAAACACACACACGCTCTCTCTCTCTCTCTCTCTCTCTCTCTCTCTCTCTCTCCCTGGGTAGATGTCAATCACTCAGTTACCCAACCGACACATTACTAGTTTCTGGACACTCAAAGACACACACACAGCTGACCATCATTACCAGGCTGCAGTGAAGCAGAAAAGCTCAGTAATAGCAGGTCACCGCCCTTTGAGTGTGTGTGTGTCTGAGTCTGTGTGTGTGTTGACCAGTTGGCAGTCTATTAGTGTGATGTGATGGACTGTTTTTGGCTGAAGTGTGTGTGTGTGTGTGTGTGTGTCTGTGTGTGTCTGCATTCCTGCTCTATGTGGTTTGTTGCAGCTAATTCAGAGGTAGGGTCAAAATTTGATAATTTATTTTATCATTTCAGTCCAACAATGACGTTATGATGAATTCTCTTCATGTCACATGACGGTTGTGGTCACATGGTTGATCCATTTCTGGTTCTGTCTGACGTCAGCATCGTTTACAGAGACGAGGAAGCTGCTGGACTGTAGATGACCTTACAGTGAGATGTGCAGTGTGTTTTGTAGTGTGTTGTGCAGCGTTTTGTGTGATGTGTAATGTGTTGTGTAGCAGCAGTGTCATGTGTCTCTGTTTCAACAAATGAACCAGTGATGCACATCAGAGTGGAGGTCTGCTTTAATATTTTATATCATGGCTGGATAATTCATGCTTACACACACACACACACAGCATATTTATCTTATTGGACAGACGAGTGTGTGTTACGCAGATAAGTCATGTCATGTAACACATTGAACAAAACATCTTAAAGTCTGTGTAATGTGTGTGTGTGTTATGCTGATTGTTGGCCCTTGGTCATTTAAATATGAACAAATGGAGTCAGATTCATTTGGACAGAAAAGAAAATCCAAGTTAAACTTTGATGCAAGTTGTCAATTTTTCAGCAGCAAAACGCAAAGAAACAGGCACATGACAGGGCACAGTGTGTGTGTGTGATGGTTTATTAATGTGTGTTAGTGTGGGCTGAAACAGGAAACCTCTCATCTCTGTTTAGCTCCAGGCTGAATGCTGTCCAACCTATAACCCCGTGGTTTGTAAGTCTGTGTGTGTGTTGGCAGGCTGCAGGTTTTGACCTCTGGAAGTTGTTTGTGTCAAGTGTGTCCTCTCGTCATCCTCCAGTCTGACTCTTCATCGACACACGACAACAATAATAACACAATAAGCCCTTCTCTGTGTTGATCCTGCTCCTTCACCGGTGCTTTAATACTTCAGGTGCGTTTGATTTGTCTGTGCGTTTGTGCCACTCAGTTATTCAGACGATTATTTGACTCATTTCTTCCTGATGTGAGTCCAAACAGGCTGATTGGACTCTGAGCTGCCTAATGGACTGAAGTCAGCCTGAAGTCAGCCTGAAGCTCAGCAGCTAAATGACTCCACTCACTGAGCCTTAAGGTGGAATCACTCAATATTTAACCCACTAAGTGCTTTTTAAGGTGGACTGAGCTGTTTTCAATGGCACTTTAATAACTAATACTGCAGCTGGTTCCATTAGGTCGGACTGAATTAAACATGGCTGCACAGAATCCTCACCTGCAGCCAGTCAACCAATCAGGAGAGAGGCTGGTTCTGTCAGAGAGCTATGATTGGGCCAGACAAAATCAAATCAGGCTCTGCTCTTAGGTGATCCTGGTCTGTGGTCTCAGCTGATCCGGTTCTCTTGGCTCCGCTAAGCTTTTACACATTTGAAAGGAAACTTCAGGTTCTGGAGCCATTTGACTGACAGGTGGGTCACACACACACATGGACACAGGATGATTGACAGAGCTAATTAACAACAGTGTATGTAAATCTGTCTTCAGAAACAGACACACACACACACACACACACACATAGTTAAATAACATTAAAGACTCATCATGTCATGTGACCTGTAATAACAGTTATGATGATGATGATGTCAGTCTGACAGTGACTGATTTTGTTTCCATGGCAACCACAGCGCCAATGTGGATGATTAATTTAGGTTTAATTACCTGAAATGGAAACTGACGTCCTGTTAACATCACCTGTCTGTGTGTGTGTCCGTGTCCTAGTGTAACTGCGTCAGTGTGTGTGTCCCTGTGTTTCTGTGTGTCCTTGTGTTACTGTGTGTTGTGTGCGCTGACATTTCAGCATCAGGCCTCTGACTGTGTTCAAAGCTGCAGTGAGTTGAACATCTTGGCAGCAGAACATCTTTGCAGGCAGCACAGCTGGATCCAGGTCGCACTCAGACTCACTGACATTTCACAGGACAGAGGTCAAAGTTCAGGGGTCAGGAAGGTTTACAGTGGCTCATCTGAATGTACACATTTTATTTACATCAGTGGAATGATGTGAAGGGCTGTGAATGTGTCTCACCCTCCATGCAGACCTTGTCTGGGCTGTGTGTCTCTCGCCGAAGCCTTCTTCTTCTCTGGTCTGTACTCTTGTAGAATGTTTAACTAACAACATGCTCAGTGTGTGATTGTGTATGCTAGCTCATTAGCGATGTCTATTCTGACTTAATTAGTTTACAATGTGAGCTCGTTAACTCTGAGGGCCTGAACAAGGAGCCGTGAGTCTCAGTGAACACAAAGGCTTTAATTACTGATATAGACAATATCAGCTCGTTAGCATCAAAGTAACGAGCTGCTGAGTGTTTACGGAGGTTTTCTACTCTACTTGTTACTTTGTTTTGATTGTGTAAACGATGTCTGGGCTGATAGTCACTCATTAGTGCAACAACAAGTTCCCGCCTCAGTAATTAATATTAACTGCAGAGAAAAACTGAATTCTGGGTAATTTGAGCTTCACCGCTGACATTTGACTCTGATGGTAAACCAAAAGTTTTACAACATGTTATGTTGTTTTCCATCTTACTCTCATTTTATCAGTGTCTCATTGTCCTGTTGCCTCATTTCGACCTCTCAGTGTCTCTTCATCTCTTTTTTCTTATTGTGTTGTTCAGTGGTTTGTTTTCCAGGATCAGTGTCTCTATCTCTCTCTTCATGTGTTTAATTCACTTCCTTTCTTTTGTTCTTCTTCCTCCTCCCAGTCCTCCTCTTCTCCCTCCTCCTCTTCCTCCCTCTCTTCATCTCTGTGACTGTTTGTACCTTCAGGGCTCTGCAGCTGATTGGCTGTTCAATTATAGAGGGAATCACTGTGATTGGCAGCTCAGAGCCCAAAGTAACAGCTGGGCAGCAAGAACATGGGACGACTAATTACTGAGGATTCTGTGTGTGTGTGTGTCTGTGTGTATTGGAGTGGGTTTCCTAAAAAAAGAAAAACATTAACGAGATCTATAAAAGGCAAAAATGAAAATTTTAATGTGAGTAGGTCATCTGATCAACACATCTGTTGTGTGTATGTGTGTGTGTGTGTGTGTGTGTGTGCTTGTGGGAGTGTGTGTGTGTGTGTGTCTCTGTGTCCGTGTGTGTCCGGAGGCTGGACAGTTTGTCTCGTTAATGACCCCTCCCATCTTAACGAGCTAACGAGCTAATAATGAGAGCTCGTTAAGGCAGACGGAGCTCAGCCAATAAAATACAGATAGTCTCTGTTGGGGGAGGGGTCTGTCATATTTCATGTTTAATTAGCATGTAATCTGAAAGACTTCCTGACAAACAGCCAATCAGAGAGTAACATTCTCTTAAGAGTCTATCTTAGGGTCCTTGAGAGACTTTCATGTGGCAGTGAGGAGTTCTCCTTGAACATGAACATTCTGGATCTGATCAATGTGAGTTTATCTCTTCGTTATGTTGCACAGCCTTTCAACACTGCAGTTATTAAACCCCTCCTCAGTAACCCTGATCCTGATCCAGATGTTCGGGCTGATCATGGACTCACATCTAACCTCCTTTTCATTTCTTGTCTGTTTGCCTGTTTGAAGAGCTTCAGTCAGGTTTTAGAGTCCATCACAGAAACAGCTCCGGTAAAAGTTACCAAAGACAACAGATTGGCCTCCATACTGTCCTGTTAGATCTTAGTGCTGCTTCTGACACCACAGACCATAATATTCTATTACAAAGGCTGAAACATGAAATGAATCTGAGGAGCTGCACTAAGTTTATCAGACAGATATCACTTTGTTCATGTTAACAATGACTCGTCCTCACGCACTTTAGTTAATCATGGAGTCCCACAGGGTTCTGTCCTCGGACAATCCTTTTCACCCTTTATATGCTTCCCTTAGCCAATATTATCTGGAAGCACAGCATCAAGTTCACTCTTATGCAGATGATACTCAGTTCTACTCGTCAATGAAGCGGACTGAAACTAACCAGCTAATCAGACTTCAGTCAGTCTTACAGACATAAAGACCTGGATGACCTGCAGCTTTTTACTTCTGAGCTCAGACAAACTGAAGTCACTGTACTTGGCCCTGAGCACCTTGGAGAAGCATCATCTGATCATGTAACCACTGTGGATGGCATTAGTTTGGCCTGCAGTTCCATTGCTAGGAATCTTGGAGTAATTTTGATCAGGACATGTCCTTTGTCCCTCAGATAGAAATAGTCTCTACAACAGCCCTCTTTTACGATCAGAAACATCCTGTCTGAAGAGGAAGCAGAAAATCTAGTCCATGTATTTGTTCCCTGCTGACTGACTCCTGTAATTCATTACTATCAGGACGACCCAACAGTTGATTCAGAACGCTGCTGCAGGAATATTAACAAGAACCAGAAAAACAGATCACATTTCTCCTGTTAGCTTCTCTTCATCGGCTCCCAGTAAAGTCAGAACAGAATTTAAAATCCTTCTCCTTACGTACAAAGCTCTGAATGACCGAACTCATCAGATCTCAGAGAGCTGAGTTCCTGGTAGTCCCAGGAGGTCAGTTCGCTCTCTGGATGGAGGTTTGGTTCTGGTTCCTAGAGTCTCCATCTGGAGGCAGATCTTTGAGCTATCAGGCTCCTTTTCTGTTGAACCAACTCCCAGTATCAGTCTGGGGGAGGGGGCTCTGTCACAGCTTTAAGATCAGACTGAAAACATTCCTTTATGTTGAAGACCAGAGTTGAAATTTAAAATTTAAGGTTTAATTACTCTTTTTCTTTTAGTTTCTTTTAGGTTTTTTTTTTCCGGTAATTCGAAGTGCGGTGGCTTCTGGTGACAGACTCGGCTTAGAGGGGTTAACAGCTCCATACAGAGTTTGGTCTGGACCTGCTCTCTGTGTGAAGAGCCTTGGTGGAACTTTATGATTTGGAGCCATAGAAATAAATTTGATTTGATTTGATCTGAATGGATCCACAAGGTCCTTTTAGTAGTGGCAGAAGAATTTATAGGCTTCCAGTTTGTCCTTTAAAAGGTGCTTGAGGAGATTCAAAGGGCCTTGATAGGGTTCCAGGGATCTTTGAGAAGTACATGCCAACTTTGAAAAAGTTTAATGACTCTTAGGGACAATCCTAGGGTTTGGGAAGGGTGACTGTGAGAGCAAGGATCCTTGAAAAAGCTCTGTGGGTCCTTGTAGAGGATCCACATTGAACAAACAAACCATTACGGATTCTTCATGATTTCAACAGTCAAAAAGGTTTCCGGGATAGTTGTGGACCTCAGGCATTCCTTGGAGAGGTAAAAATGGTCTTTGAACAGGTTATGATAGTCTTTGAGTCCTTGAGTGTGTCAACTGTGAGGCAGTGACACAGGACGGAAACTTCCTGTTTGATGGTTCCAATAAAAACCTGCAGATGAAAGAAGAACAGATGAATAAAAGATGAAAAGGAGAGCCAAGGTGAGTTAACGACTAACTCTTCATCGTTAAAATTTAAACATTTACCATCATCATCATTATTAGTAGACATAATGTGATCACATCTGATCCAACACAGACTCACTGACTTAATAAGGTTCCCATGG
This sequence comes from Remorina albescens, assembly GCA_034769265.1. Classification (NCBI taxonomy): domain Eukaryota; kingdom Metazoa; phylum Chordata; class Actinopteri; order Carangiformes; family Echeneidae; genus Remorina; species Remorina albescens. The sequence continues at coordinate 138,066 of CM068480.1, forward strand.
AAACCATTAACACAGTCTCCATTTAGATAAATGGGGGCAAACAAGACTGAACTGGAGAAGCTGTGACACCAGTTCAATAACCCGAAGCCTCATCATCATCATCATCAGTCCAAAGATCGGATCCACATTTTGATTAGGAAAAAAGACTCACAGTTATCAGGTCCAGTTCCAGGCTAGCTTTGGTTCGGGTCTGGTTTAGGTTCAGTTCCACATAGTTGTGGCCTTGTTAACCTTTCTAAGCCGAGTCTGTCACCAGCGGCCACCACACTTCGAATTACTGTAAATTCACGAATATTTGCTCAATCAGAGAAATTCTTGCAGTTTCTGAAAACTAAGAAGTTGTGCTTCATAGCTAATATCGGGTCATTACGGTAATTCCACTCGTGCTGTCGCCGGAAAGTACCGAATCTGCTCCTGCGTTTTTAAACGTTAATAGATTGTTTCGGCATGCTGTAAGCTGCCAGATATTGAAGGTTCTAAGTGTTCTGGAAAAATGGGCCAAAGCACTTAGAGGACACTTCGTCAACTGTTAATAGTTAAAATGAGCAAAAAGTCCAGGTGGACAGTAGGAATCTTCGGTTTAGAAGGGTTAAATACTGTTCGAGTTCTGGTTAGTCCTGGTCCAGGCATTCTCAGGACTCAGTTCAGTCCTTAATGAGGTGTAAATGTATGTGGGAGCAACAGGAAGCTGCTGAGCTGCAGGACAATCTCGTTAAAGACGTCAAGTGCCGCTAACTAGCTCCTGATTAAACCTTCACACAGAGAATCCTCCTCCTCTTCTTCTCTCCCTCCTTTTAATGCCTGTCCTGACAGACACACACTTAACTGCTTTAATATCACCTACCTGAGGGGGTGGGGGATTGTTAAAGGGGGGGTTGGGGTGGGTTGATGGTCTCTGGCCTCCAGAGGATTTTTGTATCCAACAGACAAAGTTGATAGCAGCTAATGTTAGCATCCCGCTGCTGTTGTCTAATGGAGTTTCCATGTTCTAGTTACGGGGGGGGGGCTCCGTTCAACAGGAAGTGATTTCAGATGCAAACGCTGGACACACACACACACACACATTTACCTACAGTTGAAGTGATTTAAATTCCTTCTGATCGGAGGTGAATTGTCACACCAGCTTTTTAAAAAGGTCTGAAGGTGGATTAATGTCAACATTTTATTTTTACTCACAGGACACACAATCATTAATGTCTGTACGACAAAACACAACCCCTGTGGTCAGAACATCAGGCTCACTAAACTGAACGACAACGTGCAACAACTGAACAAAAAATGACAACAGCAATGGTTTCTCTCCGTTACCGATGACCTGTTCTTCTTCTTTGTGTCATTAATTATAACTTGTCTTCTTCTTCTCTTCATTCAACTGCAGTTTTAGTTTTTGAGGGCAAAAAGTCTGAGTGTGAGCTCAGCCGAGAAAAACACAAAAACACAAGAACACACACCACCCTGAGTTCAATTGATTGTGTGTGTGTGTGTCTGTCCCCTGAGTCCCACAGATCTACATTGTGGTCTCAGATACCCTGGCTCTGGATCAGGTCTTTGTTCTCTGTTCTGATCCTGGTCCCTCAGCTCACAACCCTTCCAGGTTTCTCCAGGATCCTCCAGATTATTCCAGGGCCCCTCTGATGTCTTTTCCAGGTGAAGACCATGGGCCCAAAAGCTGAACCTGGTCCCGAATCTTTGTATTTGTGTTTGTTCTGTTGCGGGTCACTTCCTGTCTCCTGCTTTATTGTGTTGTAGTTGTTGTCGTATCAGCTTCTGTGGGAGGTTGTCATTCGTGTTTGAAGGTTTGTGTTTGTGTTATATTGTTTTATTTTGTACTGTTGTCTTTGTATCATGTTGTTTTATGTTTGTGTGTTGTTTGAAAAGAGAGTTTAACCTTTTTCAGCTGGATCAGCTGATTGATGAAGATCTGAGTCTGAAGCGCAGCGACACATTTACCACAATGAGCTTCACACACACACACACAGACACACACACTCAGGCCCCTGGGACGCTGAACATTTGGGCCAAACAGATACTCTTTAGTCTTTCTGCTGCAGACTGACAGGAAATCGATTCATCTTTTCTCTTCTTCTCCTCTTCATCATCTTTTTCTCTTATGTTGAAAAACTAAGGGGCGGAGTCAGGTGCTGCCAAGATGGCAACAGTAGAGCTGTGGTGATGTCACAGAGACAGCATCCGTTTTTGTTCGCAGTGTGTGGTCAGGGTGTCGCCATGGTAACGGTGTTTGTCCTTACACTATAGCTGCTGATCAGCTCTGTGAGGGCTGACCTCTGACCCCGCCTGCCTGCTGACCTCACACTGTAACAGTCTGCTGATGCACAGACACACACACACACAATCAATCACACAGCTGTCAGACCTGTCAATCAAACTGATGTAACAAACACCGACACACTTTGATGAACATCTGCACACATTCATTCATCCATCCATCTTGTACCTCTGTTTCCGGGTCACGAAGGGTTCTGGAGCCAATCCCAGCGGGTCACCCTGGACGGGTCTCCAGTCCATCACAGAGACACACAGCGACCAACTGTGTGTGTGTGTGTGTGTGTGTGTGTGTGTGTCTAGTGTTGATGAACAAATGAATTTGAATGACCATCTTCACTGACATACATAACACAATGCTATTTGACATTTCACAACACAACACAACACAACTATATACAACACAATAAAGAAACAACATAACCCAACCCAACCCAACACACTGAGTAAATGTGATGTTGATGAGAACGAAGCTGCTGAACTTCATCCTCTTTGTTGTTGAATGAATCTTTTGTGCACTTTGTGTGTCTGCAGGTTGACTCGGGATGTGACCTTTGACCTCAGAGTCCGATTTCTGAGTCTGGATTAGAGTCTCAATAAGAGATTGGCCCAAATCCTCCTGGTCCTGAACCTGGTAGACCAGGAGATCAGAATGTACTGTGGTTCTCAGAAAACCGTGTCCTGGATCAGGTCCTGGTCTTGAAGCTCTGAAGCAGCAGATGGAGCAGTCTTCCTGTTTCTGGGCCTGAGGGACCAGGATTTTCCGCTCAGAGACTTTAACATCTAAAACAACATTTAGCACTCAGCATCTTCTGTCCTTCACTCTCTCGTCTCTTTCCTTTTATTTCTTGTTCTTTCGCTCCGTTTGGTCAAACATTTTCCACACGTTTAACAGAATCTTTTGAGAAAACCATCATCCCTCCACCATCCCTTCATCCCTCCATCATTCCTTCATCATCCCTCCATCATCCTTTCATCATTCCTTCATCATCCCTCCATCATCCCTTCATCATTTCTTCATCATCCCTCCACCATCCCTTCATCCCTCCATCATTCCTTCATCATCCCTCCATCATCCTTTCATCATTCCTTCATCATCCCTCCACCATCCCTTCATCCCTCCATCATTCCTTCATCATCCCTCCATCATCCTTTCATCCCTCCATCATTCCTTCATCATCCCTCCATCATCCTTTCATCATTCCTTCATCATCCCTCCACCATCCCTTCATCCCTCCATCATTCCTTCATCATCCCTCCATCATCCTTTCATCATTCCTTCATCATCCCTCCATCATCCCTTCATCATTTCTTCATCATCCCTCCACCATCCCTTCATCCCTCCATCATTCCTTCATCATCCCTCCACCATCCCTTCATCCCTCCATCATTCCTTCATCATCCCTCCATCATCCTTTCATCATTCCTTCATCATCCCTCCACCATCCCTTCATCCCTCCATCATTCCTTCATCATCCCTCCATCATCCTTTCATCATTCCTTCATCATCCCTCCATCATCCCTTCATCATTTCTTCATCATCCCTCCACCATCCCTTCATCCCTCCATCATTCCTTCATCATCCCTCCATCATCCTTTCATCATTCCTTCATCATCCCTCCACCATCCCTTCATCCCTCCATCATTCCTTCATCATTCCTTCATCATCCCTCCACCATCCCTTCATCCCTCCATCATTCCTTCATCATTCCTTCATCATTTCTTCATCATCCCTTCATCATTCCTTCATCATCCCTTCATCCCTCCATCATTCCTTCATCATCCCTCCATCATCCTTTCATCATTCCTTCATCATTCCTTCATCATTTCTTCATCATCCCTTCATCATTCCTTCATCATCCCTTCATCCCTCCATCATTCCTTCATCATCCCTCCACTATCCCTTCATCCCTCCATCATTCCTTCATCATCCCTCCATCATCCTTTCATCATTCCTTCATCATCCCTCCACCATCCCTTCATCCCTCCATCATTCCTTCATCATCCCTCCATCATCCTTTCATCATTCCTTCATCATCCCTCCATCATCCCTTCATCATTTCTTCATCATCCCTCCACCATCCCTTCATCCCTCCATCATTCCTTCATCATCCCTCCATCATCCTTTCATCATTCCTTCATCATCCCTCCACCATCCCTTCATCCCTCCATCATTCCTTCATCATCCCTCCATCATCCTTTCATCATTCCTTCATCATCCCTCCATCATCCCTTCATCATTTCTTCATCATCCCTCCACCATCCCTTCATCCCTCCATCATTCCTTCATCATCCCTCCATCATCCTTTCATCATTCCTTCATCATCCCTCCACCATCCCTTCATCCCTCCATCATTCCTTCATCATTCCTTCATCATCCCTCCACCATCCCTTCATCCCTCCATCATTCCTTCATCATCCCTCCATCATCCTTTCATCATTCCTTCATCATCCCTCCACCATCCCTTCATCCCTCCATCATTCCTTCATCATCCCTCCATCATCCTTTCATCATTCCTTCATCATCCCTCCATCATCCCTTCATCATTTCTTCATCATCCCTCCACCATCCCTTCATCCCTCCATCATTCCTTCATCATCCCTCCATCATCCTTTCATCATTCCTTCATCATCCCTCCACCATCCCTTCATCCCTCCATCATTCCTTCATCATTCCTTCATCATCCCTCCACCATCCCTTCATCCCTCCATCATTCCTTCATCATTCCTTCATCATTTCTTCATCATCCCTTCATCATTCCTTCATCATCCCTTCATCCCTCCATCATTCCTTCATCATCCCTCCATCATCCTTTCATCATTCCTTCATCATTCCTTCATCCCTCCATCATTTCTTCATCATCCCTCCATCATTCCTTCATCCCTCCATCATTTCTTCATCATCCCTTCATCATTCCTTCATCATTCCTTCATCATTCCTTCATCATCCCTCCATCATCCTTTCATCATTTCTTCATCATCCCTTCATCATTCCTTCATCATCCCTTCATCATCCCTCCATCATCCTTTCATCATTCCTTCATCATCCCTTCATCCCTCCATCATTCCTTCATCATCCCTCCATCATCCTTTCATCATCCCTCCATCATCCTTTCATCATCCCTCCATCATCCTTTCATCATTCCTTCATCATCCCTCCACCATCCCTTCATCCCTCCACCATCCCTTCATCATCCCTCCATCATCCCTCCATCATCCCTTCATCATTCCTTCATCATCCCTCCATCATTCCTTCATCATCCCTTCATCATCTCTTCATCCCTTCATCATCCCTCTATCATCCCTTCATCCCTTCATCATCCCTACATCATCCCTTCATCATTCCTCTATCATCCCTTCATCATCCCTCCACATCCCTTCATCCCTACATCATCCCTTCATCCCTCCATCATCCCTCCATCATCCCTTCATCATCTCTTCATCCCTTCATCATCCCTCTATCATCCCTTCATCCCTCCATCATCCCTCCATCATCCCTTCATCATCTCTTCATCCCTTCACCATCCCTCTATCATCCCTTCATCCCTCCATCATCCCTTCATCATCCCATCATCCCTTCAACCCTTCATCATCCCTTCATCCCTCCATCATCCCTCCATCATCCCTTCATCATCTCTTCATCCCTTCATCATCCCTTAATCATCCCTTCATCCCTCCATCATTCCTTCATCATCCCTCCATCATCCCTTCATCCTTTCATCATCCCTCCACATCCATTCATCCCTCCATCATCCCTTCATCATTCCTCTATCATCCCTTCATCCCTTCATCATCCCTCCATCATCCCTCCATCATCCCTTCAACCCTTCATCATCCCTTCATCCCTCCATCATCCCTCCATCATCCCTTCATCATCTCTTCATCCCTTCATCATCCCTTAATCATCCCTTCATCCCTCCATCATTCCTTCATCATCCCTCCATCATCCCTTCATCCTTTCATCATCCCTCCACATCCATTCATCCCTCCATCATCCCTCCATCATCCCTTCATCATCTCTTCATCCCTCCATCATCCCTCTATCATCCCTTCATCCCTTCCTCATCCCTCCATCATCCCTTCGTCATCCGTTCCTCATCCCTCCATCATCCCTTCATCATCCCGTCATCCGATGTAGGGTCATTTCAGGTGTTTTGCTGCCACCTGCCGCTCACTCTCGGTCGTTACAGCGTCACACTGAGCCGTATTATCGTGAGATGGCTCCAAATATCGTTTATTCTCACTCAGTCAGGATCACTCGCCGATTGGTTCGTTTCCCTGTGACGTCATGGAGTTTGAAAAGAAAAAAGCATAAAAATCAATAAAGTCATTTGTCAAATAGGCGGAAAAAAGACTTCCGGGTTAGTGAGTAGGACTTCAGTGTAAAAGCAACAGGTGCTTTTTGACATGTAAACGTGTGTAATATTATCAAAGTAAAATATGGAATATAAAGTTATCTTTAATGAACATCATACAACACAAAATGTAGAGTCAATATAATGTACATCGGTGCAAATCAAAAATCAGACTCAAGTATGATAACTTTTTATTCATAAGTGTCGAGGTTGAGTTTTTTTAAGTTCTATTTTGACATTAGACATAATTAAACACCGGAGTCATATAGTGAAATAAACAACAGTATAAAATAAATAAAAGCACACACCGTTGCTTTTATTGTGAAGAGCCCTGTCCGTGTCTTACCGGAAGTGTTCACCTGGTTTCCGGTAATTTTAGGTGTCCGTTGGGTTACCGGTCAGCGGAAGGTCGCTAGCAACAACAGACGGAGGACGGACACACTTCGGTCGGTTCAGCTCAGGACTCAGTTTGAGCAGTCACAGTCCGGACACATTAGCTCCTCTCAGCTAGGAGGCTAACGGCTGGCTCTGCCGTTAGCTCGAGGCTAAAGGACTGAGCTGATCCTGGTCCCGGTCCGGGACGGACCAGAACCCGTTAGCCCGTTAGCCGTTAGCCGTTAGCATGCAGTGTGCTAACCTGCTGAAGAAGAGGAGCCTGCAGCCCGACACCTGGACCAGAACGGTGAGACCGCGATGATGATGATGATGATGATGAGAATGACGATGAAGGTGATGGTGAGGAGGAGGAGGAGGATGATGATGATGATGATGACGATGATGGTGATGAAGGTGATGATGATGATGATGACGGTGATGGTGAGGATGATGATGAAGGTGATGATGATGATGATGATGAAGGTGATGATGATGATGATGACGGTGATGGTGAGGAGGATGATGATGATGATGAAGGTGATGGTGATGATGATGATGATGATGAAGGTGATGATGATGATGATGATGAAGGTGATGATGATGATGATGATGATGATGAAGGTGATAATGATGATGATGATGATGAAGGTGATGATGATGATGATGACGGTGATGGTGAGGAGGATGATGATGATGATGAAGGTGATGATGATGATGATGATGAAGGTGATGATGATGATGATGATGAAGGTGATGATGATGACGATGACGGTGATGGTGAGGAGGATGATGATGATGATGAAGGTGATGGTGAGGAGGAGGAGGAGGATGATGATGATGATGATGATGAAGGTGATGGTGAGGATGAGGAGGAGAATGATGATGATGATGATGAAGGTGATGGTGAGGAGGAGGAGGAGAATGATGATGATGATGATGATGAAGGTGATGGTGAGGATGAGGAGGAGAATGATGATGATGATGATGATGATGAAGGTGATGGTGAGGAGGAGGAGGAGAATGATGATGATGATGATGATGAAGGTGATGATGATGATGATGATGAAGGTGATGGTGAGGAGGAGGAGGAGGATGATGATGATGATGACGATGAAGGTGATGATGATGATGATGATGAAGGTGATGGTTAGGAGGAGGAGGAGGAGGATGATGATGATGAAGGTGATGGTGAGGAGGAGGAGGAGAATGATGATGATGATGATGATGAAGGTGATGATGATGATGATGATGAAGGTGATGGTGAGGAGGAGGAGGATGATGATGATGATGACGATGAAGGTGATGATGATGATGATGAAGGTGATGGTGAGGATGAGGAGGAGGAGAATGATGATGATGATGATGATGAAGGTGATGGTGAGGATGAGGATGAGGAGGAGAATGATGATGATGATGATGATGATGATGATGAAGGTGATGGTGAGGATGAGGAGGAGGATGATGATGATGATGATGATGAAGGTGATGGTGAGGATGAGGAGGATGATGATGATGATGATGATGATGATGAAGGTGATGGTGAGGATGAGGAGGATGATGGTGAGGAGGAGGAGGATGATGATGAAGGTGATGGTGAGGAGGAGGAGGATGATGATGAAGGTGATGGTGAGGAGGAGGAGGAGGAGGATGATGATGGTGAGGAGGAGGAGGATGATGATGATGGTGATGGTGAGGAGGAGGATGATGATGGTGAGGAGGAGGAGGATGATGATGAAGGTGATGGTGAGGAGGAGGAGGATGATGATGAAGGTGATGGTGAGGAGGAGGATGATGATGGTGAGGAGGAGGAGGATGATGATGAAGGTGATGGTGAGGAGGAGGAGGATGATGATGGTGAGGAGGAGGAGGATGATGATGATGGTGATGGTGAGGAGGAGGATGATGATGATGACGATGAAGGTGATGATGATGAGGATGACGATGATGGTGATGGTGAGGAGGAGGAGGAGAATGATGATGATGATGATGATGAAGGTGATGGTGAGGATGAGGAGGAGGATGATGATGGTGAGGAGGAGGAGGATGATGATGAAGGTGATGGTGAGGAGGACGAGGAGGAGGATGAAGGTGATGGTGAGGAGTAGGAGGATGATGATGAAGGTGATGGTGAGGAGGAGGAGGAGGAGGATGAAGGTGATGGTGAGGAGGACGAGGAGGAGGATGATGATGGTGAGGAGGAGGAGGATGATGATGATGGTGATGGTGAGGAGGAGGATGATGATGGTGATGGTGAGGAGGAGGATGATGATGGTGAGGAGGAGGAGGATGATGATGAAGGTGATGGTGAGGAGGAGGAGGAGGATGATGATGATGGTGAGGAGGAGGAGGATGATGATGATGGTGATGGTGAGGAGGAGGATGATGATGGTGAGGAGGAGGAGGATGATGATGAAGGTGATGGTGAGGAGGAGGAGGAGGAGGATGATGATGGTGAGGAGGAGGAGGATGATGGTGATGGTGAGGAGGAGGAGGATGATGGTGAGGAGGAGGAGGATGATGGTGAGGAGGAGGAGGATGATGATGAAGGTGATGGTGAGGAGGAGGAGGATGATGATGATGGTGATGGTGAGGAGGAGGAGGATGATGGTGAGGAGGAGGATGATGATGGTGAGGAGGAGGAGGATGATGATGAAGGTGATGGTGAGGAGGAGGAGGAGGAGGAGGATGATGATGAAGGTGATGGTGAGGAGGAGGAGGAAGAGGATGAAGACTATCGGCCATACCAAATTGTTTTCCTGGGGGGGAATGGAGGGATGACAAATTGAAAGTTTGGGTTCTGAATCATCTCGTCCTGTTTGTAGGTTTACATCACTGAGGTTAAAACTGACAGTGAAATATCTGATACTTCTGATATCTGATCAGCAGTCCAAAAAGTCAGGAGGATCTGATCCCTGATCCAGTTCTTCTCCACTGTCCATGATGATTGATTAATTGATTGATTGATTTCAGAAACGGATGTGTTTGGAGGCGGAGCTCCAGGCAAATGATTGTCCAATGGAAATGACCCACACAGTAACCAATCGAGGAGACGCACAGCAGGTAAGTGGAAGTCGTCATGGCAACAGAGCAAAGGTCACTGATAGAATTTTGATTACCCATGAGCATTAGCTGTCGTTGCCATGGAGAAGCGATTGAATTTAAATCTGAAACACCCAACAGGACAACGTTTGTCACTGTGACAACACATTACACCTGTGTTTACTGTCAGCCTCCTGACTGTTCATGAGGAACAGTCATGTGATGCAGTTCTGATCATGGGGCCGTTGTTATGGTAACACTTACACTTACACAACATATGTGTGTTCTGATGCAGGTCAGATCCAAACCTGCTCAGCTCTGTTGTCCCAGATGTCTGGGAGGAGAACCGGTGAGTAAGTGTGCGTGTGTGTGTGAAAGTTCCTCTCACCTGTTTATGAAAGAGGATATTGAGGTTTATTATCTGACCTTTGACCTTTGAGCTCCATAGAAATGGAGACACCGTGAGTAACCAATCACAACCCTCCCTGAGCTCACCTTCACTCCTCCTCTCTGTGACTCTGCTGCTGTCATTTGACCCCAGGCTCAACACAGTCTGATGTTCTGATTGAGTAAAGTGCAGTGAAGTGAAATGCATCCTGGGAGTTGTGGTTGATTTTGTCCCTCGGTTCTGTCATTCATGAAAATTATGTTTTCTTTTCAGGGTCACATCAACCACATAATGGGCAACTGAGCTGATCAGGAACACTCCTACAGGAGGAGGAGGAGCTCTCCCCACCATCCAAAACATTAGAAAATAAATTCCTCTGCCGATCTTCAGGTATTTCAGCAACTCTGATGGATGATGTCATCACAGCCACTCCCACTTGTAGGACCAATCAGGTGCTTTTTTGTTGTATTTTTTTGCTTTAACTGCAGGTGACATGTCAATTTATTCCTGCTGATGTGTACGAAGACAATCTGACATGTGAAGCTGTATGTGTGTGGTATTTGATATCACATCAGCCACCCACATTAACATGGCATGTGTCCTTGAATGCACCAGCAGGATTTTAAAAAAAAACTGCGTAATGCTCCTTTAATACATTGTAACTCCACCCCCCGTTCCTCAAACGTCACATCCTCCTGAAACCTAAACGTTTGTCTAATGTGCAGTGAACTCATCACTCTATTTTATGTAGTTAAAAGTTCCTAATTACAAATAATCAGAAATCAGTGAGTCCCAGTTAATTAGTTATTTGACCTCTGACCTCTATGCATTATGAGACGTTCACTGTCCCCGAATGTGGTTCAGTAAAGGGCTTTTATCAGGATATTAATAAGAACAAGCTGCAGATTAAATGGGAAACTGTCTAAGGAATCAAGTTTACATCGCGTTTACTTTCAGCCAATCAGATTCTCCTAGACGTCCACACCTAGCTCAGCCTCAGTCAGGTGCAAAAACCAAGCTGCCTAACCTCTATTTCCTGTCAAAATGAAACTTCCTATTTGTAGATTTATATTTTTTATGAAGTGGATTTTATATTTTTAAACAGTTTATTTTTAATATGACTGAATGTAAAACAACTCTCTGCAGATTTCTATTTTTGATTACATTATTTCTTGCTTTGCGTCTGACCAATAAGAGGGAAGTGTTTGCACTACAACCTAATTTCAAAATAAAACCTTTGTCTGAAAACTTCAGAGGTCTTTGTCTTTGGCCCAAACTTTGTCTGCTGAGATGCACTGAGTCAGATCAATACAGTGAATATAGACACAGTGATCAGTTGTGTGTGAGAATCTTCAGCGTCGTTTGTGTCGCTGGCTGCTGCTTCGAAGGAAGGAGTCCACACTGATCCAAATTGTTTATTCCAAAAACTTTATATCAGAAATCGCCACATCATCCTGCCAACTCCACAGAAAAAATATCCGTCAATCAACAGTTTTAACAAACAAGAAATCAGAGGCTGCCGCTCATCTTCAGGTCCAAAGCGGTCGCTCACTGGGTTAGAACAAGTTTGTGTCTCTTGGCAGCAGGTGGGTCCCCTGTCAGGAGGAGATCACTCAACTATTAATTCATTGTTTCAATTTAGTGTCATATTGTTAAAGGCACAATTTACAAATGATGTCACTTCCTGCTGAGGCCAACTAACTCCATCATGTGTAGGATGGCCAGTGATGCTGACCCTGATTTGAGTGACGATGAGTGCGTTCCATAGTTGTGTTGCTTTGACATGGTGTGTAACTCTGCTGACTGACTGAGGCTAGAGCTGATTTTTGTTACAGCCAAGGTCAGCATCACATCACATGATGTGGCGCTCACTGAGTTCCTGTTTAATGACTCAGCAGTTCTAAGTTGATGAATTTCTTCAATTATCTGATGCCAGTGAGGGTTTGATGGTCCGTGTGTTAATGATGGACCCACCGTGTTCTGGGTCCCCCGGAGCCCCCTCCTGGCTGGATGAGTCGCTGCAGCTCCTCATTGTGTAGATGATCCCACTGGCTGTCTTCCTGGTCTCTGAGAACAAACACTGCAGGTCAGACCACCTCAGTCCTGTCATGGTAACACATCTGAAAATCTGGGCTCAGAGGTCCAATGACCGAATATCAACCTGCCACCGTCCACTGAATTCAGAGTAAACACAAATTTGTGCTACAAAAAGGACCAGACTCGGTGACTAACTCCCTAGCCTTAACAACAACCTTGCGACCTGCCCTACGTGCCCTAAAGATAACTATATCTAACTACCCCAGTGAGCAGTGATAACTAACATGTCTTTGGGGTCATCAGGTGGGAACCTCCTTTCACCGGTGTTTCGTCTAGTTGGTCCCACGACACCTCCAGGAGGCTACACAGTGATCACTGGCGTCCCAGAGTCACCCCCCCTAATGCCAGCTATCACCACTCCTCACACCAAGACAACTATCTCAAACAGCACTACTGTCAACTACACCGACCTTGCACCAACTGCACCAGTAAAAGCGGGGTGGGGATACAGACCCTGGTTCGGGTAGGGGTAATGAAAGTATAGAGGGTGCAGGAGGTGGAGGACAAGATATACAAGTTACACACAACAAGCTACACTAGCAGATTCAGCAAACAGATTCACCTCAATTGTCCTGTAATCAAAGAAGGACACAAGCCAAGTCAAACCAACACAGGCCAACTCACCTGGACTAACCACATGGTGTCAAAGAGGCTCATACAGGCCACACCTTCCACTTAAGTACACTTCCTCTTCCTGCATTTCTTCCTTGCTTCTCTAAAGAGTCTGTCTATCCTAAGTGCTCCCCCTGCTGGGCCCCCAGCTACTATTACTTCTTCTAATCCAGATCCACTGACTGGATCTTACTGCCTCATCCGACATTTCCTTCACTATTTTCCTCACACTCTGTCCCCTTCCTCCTAACTCCCTCAACAAAGAGACAACAGACCTTTCTACAAACACTCTACATCCTACTTCCACTGGACAAATCCTAACTTTCCATCCTCGCTGCTCAGCTTCAGCCCCTAAGTCTGCATACCTAAGTTTTTTCCTTTCATACGCTTCAACAACTGAATCCTCCCACGGAACAGTCAGCTCTATGAAATACACTCTCATTCTACTCCTAGACCACAAAATTATATCAGGCCTCTGTTTTGTACTGGCTATTTCCTGAGGAACAACAAGCTTTCCTCCTAAATCCACTTGCATCTCCCAGTCACTGGCATCTTCTAAGCTACCTTGCCTCCTTGTTGTCTTATTAACTTTCCCTCCCTCTTGAACAAACTGAATTGCAACTCTAACTTAGACCCTCCTAAATTTGCCTGCCTCCGTATATCTTCAATGCCTGCAGCTAAGCTTTTTAAAAACCTGGTTATGTCGCCACGTATATCGTCCTTGCGACAGACTAACCTTACAACCTGACAAGATGTGCTTTAAAGTTGCAGTACCTGAACACAATGAACATAGCGGGTCTCCATTTACCCAGAGTTTTAAGTTCTGGGGAGTTGGCAATACATCATATGTTGCCCCTATCAAAAATCTAATACTACCTTCCTCCATATTCCACAGCTCTTTCCAACTAAGCTTTTTCTTCTCTACACCTTCCCAGTTCAACCACTGTCCCTGCTTAGCCTGAGCCACTGCCTTTGCACTCCTTAATATTTCCTCCTGTCTACGAACCTGCTCCACAACTAGCTTCCTCTTCTCTTTGGGACCTGTCCTACTCCACACCGGTTTGCCTGGGCCAAGCCCCAAGCCTCCCCGGCCTATTTGTACATTACCCACTATCTCTGTATGTCTAAGGGTAGCTTTCGCTTCCTGCACTGCCATTCTAGGATTCCATTTTCTCCCCTTGGTTGGGTTTGGAACCACCTTACTAACAACCACATCTTTACTCCCAGATAACAGGAGCTCTGTCCTAACCTTGGTACATTTAAACTCCTCCACTAGACTAGATACTGGGAGCTGAAGTATGCCTTTGCCATACAGTGCCACAGTACTTAAACATCTAGGAACACCTAGCCACTTCCTAATGTAAAAGCTAACTAATCTTTCCATTTTCTCTGCAGCAGATAATGGAATCTCATATACAGACAGTGGCCACATCAACCTGGGAAGGGTTAGAACCCTAACCCTGAGAACAAACCAACTACACCGTGCTGCTGGTTTAAGGGTATGGCTGTAGATTGTGTAGTATTCTCTAACTTACCTGCATGGAGGACAACTGATCGACAGGTTGACGACACGGCTTCTTTAGCGTCTCCATCTGACAACCCGAACAACAAACCGCTGAGGAGGCGGGTCAGGAAAACACACAAACAGACGCTCACACTGTACCATAGTAGAGTCAACATGAAGGTCCAAACATCTGTATTTTATGCTCCTGAAGTAGGATACAGGTTGGTGACATCATAGGGACCTCTGAGCTCCAGAGCCTGAAACAGAGTTAATCCTAATCAGTACTGATCAATCCTGATCAACACTGATAGAACAATCATCACTGACCTTCTCAGCTGCACTCGACAGGATCACATTCTAAGAGAGGCAGAATTTCACTGTATATTAGTGTGTATATTTAGTGTCAAAGTGGTGACGTCACAGTGATTTCACAGCTACAGGAGCCTGCTGGGACACACAGGACGTACCCTCCCCTTACAGCTCTCCATCAAACTGATGGCATTAGCGATGGTGTAGCGTCTCAGGGTGGAGTCTCTGATGGCCGCAGAGTAGGACACTTCAAACACCACACCCCTGTCTGCAGCCTGGGGGAGGGGGGGCAAGAGCACCATCATCACCACCATCATCATCACCATCATCATCACCATCATCACAGCCTCTCTGACAGTGAAGTTCAGGTCTTACCCCATTAACTGGTGCTCTCTTGAAGAAGAAAGGAAGTTTCTCTGAGACTGAGATACAGATGATATCAACATCATACAACATACAGGCTGCCTACAAACACACACACACACACACACACACAAGTCATTATCACTGTGGACAGTATCTAATGTAATACGTCATATTTTCTGTATCTGCTTATGTTGTGAATGTTAAATCTTTGTGTACATGAACCAATGAACAGTGTCAGACAGATGTTGACAGTGTGTCAGTGAACCTCACATGGAAGAGCTTCTCTGTGGTCGGCTGGACAGCCAGCAGGTCGAAACTACGGTACTCTGCAGCATTGGGCCTCTGGACGGACACACACACACACACACACACACACACACAGACCGGTGAATACTCAGTTGGTTTGACTTGGATGCAGAATCTGTGAAAAATCAAATCATCTCTCACAAAGTGACTGGAGTCTGACATCACCACCGTCAGTCTGTTCAGCACTCTGATTGGTCGAGAGCGGCCCTGACAGAGACAGAGGTGTTTACACACTGAAGACACACTTTCTTCATCATCGGCTTCATCCTCTCTGTACCTGTACGACGGGCAGATGATCGATCAGCTCATTGACCGGCGTGGGGGTGGGGATTTCCTGTAAACAGAAAGAGTTACTAAATAAAAGCTGCACTTCCTGTGTCCTTTATCTTTTTTATCGGACACTTTTCAGATTATTGATTATCACGGTCAGTGTCCAGAGAAGAAAACCCCTTTTAGAGGCAGCTGATCAAGTTTCCTGTGTGTGTGTGTGTGTTTCTGCATGCAGCACTGCAGGTGAGACTCACCTGTTTCTTTTTGGCCATCGGTTCAAACACATAGTTGATGGCGACTGTGGAGAAACCGACTGTAGGAAGAGGAGAAAGGACAGGCTGATCGATGAGGGTTATTGATCTGCTCTACTGGATTTACTCCGCAGACTCCCAGTAAACCCCCCCCCACCACACACACACACACAGAATCCTAATTATCCCTGGTGGACGGTAAATGTTTGTATTTGTGGTCGACCTGGAGGGACCTTTTAAAATAACGAAAGATTAAATGTGGAGACAGAGACGGCAGCCGGAGATGAACCGAGGCTAACTGAGTTAGCAGGCCGTCCTGCAGCACCAGAACTCCGGCCGTTAAACCGCTCCGGACCGGAGGACTCACGGTGAGCCGCCGTCTCCAGCAGAGTCCTCAGTCCGGTCCTGTCCGCCGTGTAGCTCAGGTTTAGGTCCATGAACACGGACATGTCCCCGCTGACTGCCGACACCACCTTGGCACGTGTGTCCGACCGAACTGCCTGCTGGGAACTGTAGTTGCTCCGGTGACCTCCGTCCTTCCAATGAGCAGCCGGTTCGTCAGAGTCACGTGGGGTCTGACGACACAACGTCACGTTCATTTTGTTCCATTAAACATTTCGTGTTAACGGGAGCCGCATTTGACTGAGGGTGTGTCCGACCCCCCCCATACAGGCAGATGAATGTAGTGGACTTTATAGTGAACTCATTCACTAAATGAACAATCTCTTCCGGACACTACTTTTGGCGCCGTTAATTGCGTCATCGCTGTCGCGCAATTAAAACGTACCCCACTAACGACTAAAGACAGAAAAAAACCTTTTCTGTTTATCACTGCAGTTTCTTAAAGACTTTTGATCATCTTGCATTGCACTGTAATTTTTATTCTCGTATTTGGTCTTTTATTTTCTATTCTCTTGGCTCTTAGGTAACAGTTTTTAATTATAATCTAACGTTACTTAAATGTCTGATTTTACTGTGTTTTGCACGATGTTAGTGCTCTTTACATTCATGTAAACAGTACGTTTAATTGCCTTGTTTTTGAAATGTGAAATAAACTTACCTCGCCATTATTTTCTGTATTTTGCTGCCACAACTCATCAATGTGGCTCGTGCCTCTCATCTGTCATCTGATGACATGATATCTGATGACATGATATCTGATGATATGTTGCGCAATGCATTGTGGGATACTTTGAGTGCACTACATTTTGTCACAAAACATTGGGACACCACTACAAAACGAGGAGCTCACTATACAGTGATTAGGGGGCAGCCTAATTCATTTATTTGATGAAGAAGTCAAACAGGACGTGGCGATAAGATGACGCAACGATGACGCCACTCTGCGTTTATTTCTTTGTTTCTGAGACTGATCTCAGGACCGAGCTCACAATGAGAACTGGACCTGGACTCTGGTCTTAAGAGCCCTCGACCCTAGACCAGGGGTCGGCAACCCGCGGCCGTGTTTCCCTGTGGCTTTGAGAAAATATGTGAATAAATAATAGCTATTTAATTTAAATATAATTTTATTCTATTTAGTTATTTTTTTCAATGAAATAGTTATGATTCTAGAGATTTGGGTGATCTTGCAACAACGAAATAAAAAGCTTTTAAAATATTTTTGCGCCCCACCTGGTGACTTATTCTGAGCTATCGGCCCCTAGTAAGCTAAGGTCGGTTTTGTGGCTCCAGGTGGGTTTTATTTGGTGGGAACCATGCCCGAAAGGCTCTTTTAATGTTGAAGGTTGCCGACCCCTGACCTAGACCATCTGGGGACGACTCCACTGGTCTTAAAATCAGACAGTCTGCATTGAAGTCTATGGGAAAATGTCCCTCCTCCTCCTCAGTAAACGTTTTCCTGGTGAGTTTATGGTCTCAAGTCTGTAGTTTACAGTCTTCAATACAACATGATGTTCATTTTTTTTTAAATGAAGCTCCAGTTAGAGGGAAACAGACCAGGAAGGGGGGGAGGGGTTAGGGGGCGGGGCTACTGTGTGACTGACAGACTTCACCATCCAATCAGGAGAGAGAACAGAGCAGGCCAGCTCCAGCCCTCCATCCTCCTCAGCTCCACCTTCTCCAAATATGGTTTCTATTGCTTAAAAAAAAACAAAAAACAAGATGGCTGACAGACAAAATACACTGGAGGCTTCAAACATTTGCAACATTGCTCACAGCTGGTTTACGGTCTAATTGTAGATGAGGAGCTGTTCTGGTTTCAGGACTGGGTTGAGATCTTGGTCTAGATCGTGCAGAAACCCAATTTCAGTTTCTCAGGAATCAGCCTTGTTGCCTTGCTGCCTCATCACCCACTCCGTGATGAGTCGGTTGGCAATGGCGTGTTTTGAGGGTAGCCAGACAGTGAGAGGGTCACCTCTCCTAGGCGGAGTCTTCACCTGCAGGGCGGCGTTAATTTCCTCTAGAGTGAACCAGCGGGCGTCCTCCAGTTCGGTGTGGTCAATGCTCAGCTGTACAGCAAGCAGCAAGCAGCACAGCAGGTCACATGACATGTCCTAAGACAGGTAGGTCTATCTGTTCATCTGGACCTGAGCTTTAGCTCAGATTCAAGTCTGGGACAATACTGGACCTCCCAAACATCTTAATGTGAAAATCTGTCAGAAATACTTAATGCCCCCCTCAGTTTACATAGTTCCCTTAAATATCCGTTTAAAGTGTTTTTATAAGTTTAAATGTTTAATTGTTTAAATGTGTTTCTTTGTGTGTGTGTGTCAGAGCTCACCAGGGTGTGGGCAGGGCTGACAGAGGCATGGCAACCCATCATGAAAGAGCTTTGGGGGAAAGGCCAGTGCTGTGAGGAGCTATAGGAGATGGATTGGACCTCCAGACTCACCTCCTCTGCCACTTCCCTGCACAAAGCCTCCTCCAGGGTCTCACCTTGGACACACACAGACAGGCGAGACCAGATGTGATCAGGTGAGACCAGATGTGAACAGATATGAACGGGTTTGAACAGGTGGACTGACCCATGTCACAGAAACCAGCCAGAGCGCTGTACATCCCCAAAGGGAATGAAGATTGTCGGCCCAACAGACACCTCTTCCCATCAGACACCAGGACAATCACCACCGGAGACATCTTTAGGAGGACCAGGAAAAACAAGGATCAGGTTCAGACCTGGTTCCAATCTGGTGCCAATTTGGTTTACCTTTGGGTAGTAGACAGTGCCGCTGTTCCTGCAGACCCTCTGACTTCCTGCCTGGTTGCGGTGGGTTGGTTGACCTGTTGCGCTGCAGAACCTGTTGGTTTGATGCCAGCGGAGCAGAGCCTGACCCTGCAGGAGAGACCAGGATCATGAGCACAATAGGCCAGACAGGTATCCACATTGCTCAGCAGAATGGTTTTCTGTTGAACTGGAACCAAAACCGACTGACTGTCATAACGACTTCCTGGGGTATTTCAAAGTAAAATCATGTGTCGAGTTCTAGGTCCTGACCTTGGCCACAAGGGGGGCATCTGCTTCAGTCAGCAGGAAGAAACACTTCTTCAGGTTGACAAAGTTTCCTCCACACTCTTTTTCTACTGCTGCCTGATCCAGCTCTCCTGCAGAACCAAACACAGACCACATCAGACTGGGTTTCACACCAGCAATCTGGATTACATGTTCTCTGTTCTCACCAACATCCAAACAGAATTGAGGCTGGTTCTGTTCAGAACAGCCAATTAAAACCGACTCGTTCATTAAAGATTTGTCTGAACCGAGTCTCTCCAGGATCGACAGTACATCTGTAAAAACAAAAAAAAAACAAAAATCACGCTAATTGGAGCAGAAAGCAAAATGGTTCCTCGGGTCATGGTTCTCCACCTGAGGTTGTACTCCGTCCTCCAGTACCTGAGCTGAAGAGGACTGCTGGTCTGAAGCTTTCCCTCTCAGTTTGCTGCAGCAGAGGACTCAGACGGTGGAACAGGAACACACAACTGTTCTGCAATGCTGCAGCACATGACACATCGTCATCCCTCAGCTTCTTCATGAACCTGGGAGTATGAGCAAGGTGTCTGTCAATCAAATCAATCAATCAATCAATCAATCAATCAATCAGGTCTCTGGGAGCTACTGAACCTCATCCTGGAGAGGAAACCTGAGCAGTGGCGGGCTGACAGGCATTTTGTTGCAGAGGAGAGGATCCTCAAAGGAATCAACATGGCTGCTACTCTGAACCAGTCTGGACCTGATTGGACCAGATTAGTTTCAACACAACAGGAAATAATATTTTAGCTTAGCATAGGGACCATAAGGTGTGTTTTCTAAGCTTAGCTTAGCACAAGGACCAGAACAATTAGGCAGCTATGTGGTTATCCTAACCCAACACAAAGTTATGTAAGAGCAGATAACTCACAAATTTAAGCAAAAATAGCACTACACAATCCCGATATGGTCCGCAGGATGTGGTTTCTTGATGACACGTGACCAGTCCAGGTAGCGCGCCCCCTTTAAGACTCAGTTCAGACAAACACGTGACTCTGCAGGATTTCTGATTAAAAATCAATAAAGAGTGTGATATCGATAAAAACCGGACCAGGTGGTTCGAGTCGGTAAGAACGGACCTAAACGTGTTTCTTCTTCTCCTGTGACGTGTTTCCGCCTGACTCCGTCTACACAGGGTTCGAACAGACCCGAACCCGGTCCGACCCGGAAGAGAAACAAACAGCTACTTCCGGTTCAGTCCGGTTTGTTTTCCCTTCAAACCGGACCACCGGAGCTGAGCTGATGCTCCGCGCCATTATCCGGGGTTAGCCGGGCTTCAGCGGCCGTCATGGGTCCCTCCGTGCCGCTGCTCACCCAGCTGGCCGCCGTCATGGAGTCTCTGGTTCACGCTGCCGTGGCGGAGCTCCAGAAGCTGGAGGAGGACAGCTCCACCTTCCTGCTCCGCCTGGAGGTCCGCACCAGCGGGGACGAGGATCGACCGCCTCCTCCGGCCAGGGAGCAGGACGAGGCCCGGAAGAAAATGGTGAGGAGGGCCGGGCCCCGGTGATCCGGATCTGATGTTGTGTATTAAAAGGTTTTATTTGTTGGCATGAGAGAGTGAAATATTGCTGATCACCCAGTTTACTGCTGACTGAGCTGCTGCTCATTCATTCTTGAGTTCACGTTTTTATCTCTGAAATATTTAACTCATGGTTGTTTGTAGACTGTTGAAGATTAAAGAAAACTGCCTTTAGACTTGGTCTGACCTTTGACCCATGTCAGGTGCTGTTTGCATCCATCATGGAGACTCTGGGTAACGAGGCCCTGGGAAAGATTATGAACATTGTGGATGAAGCAAAGCTGCTGATGGAGCTGGAATCTGGAAGGGGGGCGAAGAGACCTCAGACCAGCATCCTCAATGTCCTTAACAACGCACATGTGGGTAAGTATGGAAGCCCCACCCATCACACACACACAATCAGGAAAGCTCCCCTCTGATGATGTCATACTGACATAAAGCGGGATTTGTCTGTCACAGAGCTCGAGCACTCGTACGGACTCCCTCCAGAGAACTCGGAGGTGGACAAGTCCACTCAGGTAAGGCCCTCACCTGCTGACACACCCATATTTCGGTTGTGCCTTTGCTGAGCTGACTGTACTGTTACTGCAGACCAAACAAGAGGAAGAAGCGGCTGAAACTCCGTTTGTGATGGCAGTCACCGTTAAAAATGAACATGGAAATGTTGACCTGGGAGCCATCGCTGAGAGTGAGCACCTGATAAATACCCCTGTTTGATCAGAATACTCCCTATGTTTCACTTTTAATGCACCACTTCCTCTTTCACATTAAAAGTTTACAGTAGTTCATATTGCAGAACGTTTTGCTGCCCCTAAAGATCTCTGAGGGTCCAGGTGCTTGTTGTTGATGTCTGTGTTTTTCCTCAGGAGCTCGAGTTGAAGCTGCACCACCGCTCCCTCCTGACCTGCAGCAGCAGGAACCTCCCGGGTCCCCCGGGTTGGTCCTGCCAGGGGTCACTTGGAAATACTTGGCGTGCTCTGCATGCGGGAAGGCCTTCTCGTCTCAGAGCAACCTGAAGTGTCACTTCCGGATCCACACGGGTGAGAAGCCGTTTACCTGCAGTGTCTGTGGGCGAGCCTTCCGCTTGAGGCAGAGCATGCAGAGCCACATGCGAACACACACCGGCGAGCGGCCGTACGAGTGTCCACAGTGTGGGAAGTGTTTCTCCAAACAGGCGCAGCTGAAAACACACTCCATCATCCACACGGGTGAGAAGCCATACAGCTGTGACGTGTGTGGCCGCCGCTTCAACCTTCTGCAGAATCTGCACCGCCATGCGCACATGCACACAGGTGAGAAGATCTTCGTCTGCAACGTGTGCGGGAAAGGCTTTACCCGCGCTGTCACGCTCAAAACTCACGAGCTCATTCACACTGGACAGAAACCCTTAAAGTGCGAGCATTGCCCCAAGACCTTCCGCTACTCCGTCAACCTCAAGAACCACTTGAGAATCCACAGCGACGACCGACCTTTCAGCTGTGACCTCTGCGGGAAGAGTTTCCGGCAGTCAGTGAACCTGAAGATCCACCGTAGGATCCACACCGGCGAGCGGCCGTTCAGCTGCAAAGAGTGCGGGAAGACATTCAGCCAGCAGAGCAGCCTGATCTCACATGGCCGGACACACTCAGACGAGAGGCCGTTCGCCTGCAGCTCCTGCGACAAGAGGTTCAACAACGCCAACAGCCTGAAGCTGCACCTGCGCATCCACACCGGAGAGAAGCCGTACACCTGCGACATCTGTGGCAAAACCTTCAGCCAGGGCAGCCACCTGAGGACGCATAAGAGACACGTCCACGCCGGCGGCAAACAGTACATCTGTGATAAGTGTGGGAAGACGTACTCCGATAAACGCAACCTGAAGCTCCACAAGTGCGGCTACGCGTGATCGTGATGGTGGGAGGAGCCTCCCCCACAGGTGGGTTCAGTTTGACCTGACCCTGAAAACCTGAAAACTGAGTTTGTTCAGTGGAGTCTGGAGCTTTATAGTCAAACTCACAGTTTTTTTAATGGCGTTTCAAATGTACAGAAAAGAAACGAGTAACTGGGATTTTGTCTGAGGATAGAATTTATTTTTTTCAGCCTTTGGGGGGGGTGGACCTGCTTTAACCAATCAGAGTTCATACATATTGATATGGGCGGAGCCTCTGCTACCTCAGAGATCCTGAACTTTTGGTTCCCTCAGCTGAGATATCACACCACCCATGAGCTTCATCTGTAACCATGGTGACAGTCCCAGCTCTCTGATTGGACGTCAGTTGTGTTTCCTGCATAATGTAAGCCCCGCCCTTTGAAGTATTTTATGCTGTTTGGTTAAATCTATAAATATGAGTTCATTATGTTTCTGAAATGTTGTCAATATTCACATTGTTGCTATAATTTCATAGAGGATATTTTTAATGTTTGAAAAATCTGAATAAAATCCACAGATGAGTAGAGAACGTGTCCCACCTCTGTTGGATAGATAACAAATATTACATTGGTCTTTTTCAGGAATTAGACTGTCACAGCATCTGAAACATAACCCGACTCTGAATACCAGGCCCGTTAAAAATCCCCACTAATAAAAACAGGCACAATAAAGCCTACAAACACGGAAATAAAACTTCATCTTATTATTGCACATTAAACGACCGGACCGGACTCGTCAAACGGTGACGTCACGCTGAATTCACGTGACTTGGGTTCTTCCGGTCCTCCGTCCGCTGGTGTCGCTGCTGTCCGCAGTCCGCTCGGTCATTTCCGGGTCAAAGGTGGGAAGCTGCTGATCATCTCAACACGTGGAGACACACCGGAGCTTCACCACAACAACACACCGGAGCTTCACCACAACACACCGGAGCCTCACAACAACACACCGGAGCTTCACCACAACAACAAACCGGAGCTTCACCACAACAACAAACCGGAGCTTCACCACAACAACACACCGGAGCTTCACCACAACAACACACCGGAGCTTCACCACAACACACCGGAGCTTCATCACAACACACCGGAGCTTCACCACAACAACACACCGGAGCTTCACCACAACAACAAACCGGAGCTTCACCACAACAACAAACCGGAGCTTCACCACAACAACACACCGGAGCTTCACCACAACACACCGGAGCTTCATCACAACACACCGGAGCTTCACCACAACAACACACCGGAGCTTCACCACAACAACAAACCGGAGCTTCATCACAACACACCGGCTCCGTCTGATTCAGTTCACGGACTGACACCGAGCTCCTGCCGCCATGGGCCCGGTAAGTCACCCCGGAAAGAACGTGAAGGATCAGAAACCGGAATGAGGTGCTGATGAGTTGAAGCTGTTCTGAACAACAACATGATGAATAAAGTGTCTTCATTAGGAGCTGACTTGTTTTAGAGTCATGAGGTGTTTGTTGTTTGTTTGTTTGTTTGTTTGCTCCTTTTTTGTCTCATCTCATTTGATTCTGACTCTGTTTGGATGGTTTCCTCTTCAGGAGCAGAGTGATTCTAATGAAACTAGATCCGCATCAGCTCACTGTTACTTTAACAAGTTCGGTCCAGAACATAAATAAAATAAACAAAGTTGCTTTTAGTTTTCTGAGAAAAAAATTGACTGAATAAGACGAGACGCTTCATGTTTGACAAACTGAGACATTGAAAAGAAATCTGTTAAACTGACTTAGGATTTCAGTCAACTGTTTGAGTAACCTTTGACCTTTGACCCCTGGTAGCCTCGGTCGAAGAAGCGCCGGCCCACGTTCCGCCGCCTGTTGAAGACGAGCGGCATGAAGCTGGAGAACAAGCTGAGGAACCGTCAGCTGAAGCAGCAAAACGTCGCCAAGAAGCAACGCAAAGAGCAGAAAAAACTGAGACAGGCGGTGAAGGACGCCGCCATCAGGACACCCCGGCCACTGGAGACCTACAGGAAGAGACCAGGTGAGCCGGGCTGTCACATGATGAAACGCTGCCCTGTGGCTCCTCCCCTTTTACATCAGACATCTTTGAATGTTTCTGACAGAAGAAGAGGATGAGGAGGAGTTTCTGGATAGTCTGCCCACGGACATGATGGAGGACGACGACCTGCAGCAGATGACCGCCATGGCTCGACAAGCCTCCTTCATCACCAGAGACCTGTCGTCATGGTAACTAAAACCAACACAAACACTCACAGTAGAAAAAGGTCGAAGGTGCCAAAGGAAAACAGTGACAAAGGTATTTTTGTTTCCTGCGGTGGCACGGTCCAGTGGACCGGTGCACGGCGGGAAGAAGAGAAGCTCAGAAGTCGTCCGTGGTTACGAGAAGGTTCCCAGGAAGATGGCGAGGACGGAGGAGAAGGAAGTCATCCATCTGCTGCCCATCAAAGACAAGACGGGAGTCATCCCTCAGAGTGTGGAGAGAGGTACCACGCTATTGATCTGCTGATTGATCTGGTTGTTTACTGTGTCAAAGGTTTCGATGTCACGTCTGCTGTGTTTGTTTGCAGTTGTCAAAAAGCAGCAGGAGAACGAGGAGGAAGAGGAAGCTGCTGTCGATCGACGGGAGGTCGAGAAAGGTATGAATGAAGTTTGAATATTATTATAAAATATGAATGAAACTAATCGAACTGGATTGGTTAGAAGCCTTCCTCTGAAGGTCCTGACCTGGTCCTAGACCAGGTCCTGGACCTGATGTGGTTGTGACGTGTCCTCCTGGGCAGAGATGGAGCCACCAGGTGCCGCAGAGCTGACAGCGGAGCAGATGGAGCAGCTCAGAGTTGAGAAGATAAACCAAAAGAAACTGCTCATTGCCAGCCTTGGATCAGCCATCATCGCAGACCCCATCAGGAACGTAAGTCTAGACCACTGGTCCAGGATCAGGGTCTGATTTAAAGGGACAGTGTGTGTGCGTGTGTGTATAAAGGCGTGTGTGTCTGCAGATGAAGCGGATGAAGGAGCTGCGTGGGATGCTGATGGAGTCTGACCCCTGTGTGGCTGTGACGGTCAGAAAGCTGGTCATGGTTTCCCTCATGGAAATCTTAAAAGACATTGCCCCCACCTACAGGATCCGCCCCCTGACCTCTGCAGAGAAGGCCACCAAGGTATCCAGCTGTTGGTGTCATAGATGTTTACTGATGACACTGTAGATGACATCACACATCAGTTTAGGTCACAACCGCCACTGTGTGTCTCAGGTGAAGAAGGAGACTCAGCAGCTCAGAGAGTTCGAGGAGGGTCTGGTCAGTCAGTACAAGTTCTACCTGGAGGACCTGGAACAGACCATCAAAGGTGCACAACCACAACCACACACTCACAACTCACCGGTTGTGATGAGTTCAGGCATCACCGTATGTGTCCTTCATGTGCAGACTGGAAGCAGAAGAAGAGGAAGCGCAGCCAGGCGGTGGGCTTCCAGTCGTACCGCAGCCTGGCTGAAGTCGCCGTTCGATGTCTGTGTGAGTTGCTGCTTGCTCTGCCGCACTTCAACTTCCACAACAACATCATCGTTGTCCTCGTCCCGCTGATGAACGACGCCTCCAAGAAGGTCGGAGCCTTTGATGGGTGCAGGATTCAGACATGTTGTGATCTGACATGTTGTGATGTGTTCAAGTGTCTCTGTGTTCCAGGTGTCAGACATGTGTTGCGATGTGTTCAGGAAGCTCTTTCAGCAGGACAAATTGGGCGGGGCCTCTTTGGCAACTGTCAGGGTTATCTCTGGCCTCGTCAAAAACCTGAACTACAACGTCAGGCCTGAGGTATTAAATCAAACGCACCCAAACAAGGTAACCACAAACACTAACCAAACATCAGCACTGCTGATGTCACCTGTCTAACGCCCCTTCAAGGTGCTAAGGACACTGCTGAGTCTAAGGATCAAAGAGGTGGAGATGAAGAAGGACATTGAGGCCACAGCACCAAAGAAGAAGTTCATGAACAACAAAGAGAAGAAGAAGAACCTGTCGAGGATGCAGAGGAAGGTTCGTCTGCAGCTAGCATCACAGATGAGCAGCTATTAGCATTAGCATGTTACTGTTCTGTGATCAGTAACATGGTGTGTGTGTGTGTGCGTGTGCGCGCGCGCAGTGGAAGAAGGCGGAGGAAAAGTTGGAGAAGGAACTACTTGAAGCTGAAGCCTCTGAGAGCAAAGAGAAGAAGATCAAGCTGGTGAGTCAAAAGCTGAGACACTGAACATTATAAATAAGCAAAAAAACAACTCCTTATCTCTTCCTCCTCTTCCTCAGCACACAGAGACTCTGAACATCGTCTTCCTCATCTACTTTAGGATTTTGAAGAAAGCTCAGAAGTCTGTTCTTCTTCCTGCTGTTCTGGAGGGACTGGCCAAGTATGACACACACACACACACACACACACACACACACACCTGACATCAGTAGCACGACTGACTGTGATGTCACTTCCTGACAGTTTTGCTCACCTGATCAACCTGGAGTTCTTTGATGACCTTCTCAGTGTGCTACAGAACCTCATCCAATCAGGAGTGAGTATTCACCCTGAACCCGCCCCCAAAACCAAAGACTGAAGGCTAGTTTGATTGATTAGTGATGGATTATATCATCTCTGCAGGACCTGACAAACCGGGAGAGTCTCCACTGCATCCAGACCGTCTTCACTATCCTGTCAGGACAAGGTGTGTGTGTGTGTGTGTGTGTGTTTAATCATTGTAATAAATGAAAAGCTGACTGGGGTCAAAGGTCACTGTCTTCCCATTTGTGTCAGGTGATGTCCTGAACATCGACCCGCTCACCTTTTACTCTCAGCTCTACAGAATGCTGCTGCAGCTGCATGCCGGTGAGTTCACTGAGAGACACACACACACACACACACACACACACACACACACACACACTAAACAATTCTGTTTGACCCAGGATTGCCCAATGATGACATCATCATTGTGTTGCGGTGCTTGGATGCCATGCTGACCCGCCGCAAGAAGCAGGTGACCCTGCAGAGGGCGATGGCATTCGTCAAACGACTGAGTACACTTAGTCTGCACGTACTGCCCAATGCTAGCGTGGGGATCCTCGCCGCCACCAGAGCCACCATCCACGTGAGTGTGTGAAGTGTGAGACCACTGACTTTTTAAATATAGAGTAAACTTGGTTCAAGTTTCTTTCATCTAATGACTGTGACTGCATTTGTGTGTCTGCGTGTTTTTGTGTGTCTGTGTGTGTGCGCGCGTCAGGCCTTCCCTAAGTGTGACTTCCTCCTAGATAACGAGGTTCAGGGCAGCGGTTTCTACCTCCCAGAGCTGGATGAACCTGAACATTGTAATGCCCAGAACACGGCACTTTGGGAGCTACACACACTGCAGGTACACTCACTCACACACACGCTCACACACACACCTGTCACTCTCAGATGTATGAGGGGTGTTTTCGATGTGTTCACAGAGACATTACCACCCGGTGGTTCGGCAGTTAGCTGCTCACCTGTGTCAGGGAGCGCCCAGTGAAGGGGCGGGAGCTCTCAGTGTGGAGCTCAGCCGCAGGTATGAGCAGCTGCTGACATCGTTTTAAAGAGGCGGGGCAAGTTTCTTTTTCTATAACATGTCCTCGGTCCTGCTTCCTGTCCAGGTTTCCTGTGGAGCTCTTTGGCGATTACAGTGTCAGAGACATGACCTTTAACCCCCCAGTGGCTCCACCCCCCACTAGGAAGAAGGTAGAGTAGCCAAACACACCTGCAATACTTTATCCTCGTTCACCTGAATGTTCATTAATAAAGTTTTTTTCGCCATCAGGATCGATTCTCAGCTGGAGCCGTTCTGCTGGATGCCGAGCTGCAGAGACAAGTTGACAGCGTCCTGGATGCTGCTGAGGACACACAGCTAGACTTTACACACACACCAACTCAGCACTGACACACACACACACACACACACACACACACACACACACACAGAGAGGTTTGTTGCATCTGGAAATCTTAAAATAAAAATCTTTTTTAATGAATTTAAAACATGGGCTGTTTGTTTTTTTGGGGGGTTTTTTTTTTTTTGAGATCATAGCAGACAGACCAGTGTCACCTTCAAAATAAAAGCCTGACATCAACAGACAGACATATATGGATTTTGGGTGTTGATGTAAAATGTTGTTTTGCTGCAACAGATATCACACAATATCAGGTATAACAGCTGCTTTTTGTTTAGTCATTGTGTTTTGACTGGCGCAGTATAAACAGGAAGTCAGTGGTCCAGAGGAAGTAAAGAGGGTCTTTATACAAAAGATTTAGAAGATTGTTAACAGTCAAAGTTAAAATATTCACAGTCGAAGCAGCAGAGCAGTGAGTCAGGTGGCTCAGTGCTGCTGCAGACGCAACTCACGCAGAGTGGACAGATAGTCCTTGTCTCCCTCACCATCCGGAGCTTTATGAGAAAGCTCAGCAGCTCTCTTGTCTGCCTCAGCTATGACCACCAGCGCCTGCAGAGCGTGAACCTCGCCATCGTCCTCGTCCGTGGCGAGACGGTGGTTTGCGATCTTAGCTTCTGCAGAGAAAACAGGAAGTACACCCAAAGCTCCCTGCAGATGTCACACATAGGTTTAAGTTTAGCTCCAGTCTGAATGAACAGAATGAGTTCCTGTCTTCAGAGACCTGGCTGTAAAAAGATCCTGTTTAATCTCTACTACTTGTGTTATAATGCACATAAACGCACAACCTTTGTTATGCTGAGCTGCACTGGCAGATCAGTGAAAGCTGACTTGACCTTGGCACATTGTTTCCACTCCCAGATCTTCAGCATCACGGTCAGACCCAACACGAGTTCATCCATGGACTCCTGCAGGAGGTGGCTGCATGGAACTTATTCGAAACCTTCTCGGTACCATATGTGTTGATTTAGTGTGAGTAAAACCTCACCTGTGTGTAGTGATGGATGGCCTTCCTGTTTGTTGTGATAGAAATGAAAGTCAACATAACGTTGATGGACAGCCTGACAAACTTTTCTCCATCTGTGGTAGAAGAAGGTTCAAGGCCTGCTGGAATGTCTCCTCAGCCCTGAGACATGCAGAACAACCACGAGCCCAAACAGAGACGCTGCATTCTCTTTACACTTTTAACAGTTTCTTTTATTTATCTATTTAGGTTCTTGGGTTGTTTATTTTTATTTATTTAATGTTATATTCTGTACCTGGCTGGACTGGCTAATGAATTTCATTCTGTCATGTTCTAACATGTTTGAATGACAAACTGAACCTTGAACCTTGAAGACGGACACAGTACCTGCTGTGATTCTGGTCCTCTCCATACATCAGCCCCAGATCTGCGACCGCCAGAACAAATGAAGTTTTTATCTTCACAGCTTCCTCGAGGTGATGAATAGATAGATCCTTCACTGAAACTGAAGCAAACATGGACCAGAGTTTTTTATGGCCCCGTCAACTGTGTATGTGATGGTGTACTTTTGTTGCAGGGCTTCCTGCTCAGTTCAGCAATCTTCTTTTTCTTGTAGCACAGAGGCAGCCAGAACTGCCCATGTGTGTAGTTGTAGTTGTGTGTCTGTGTGTCCGTGTTGTGTTAATCCAGATGGAGCTGCTGACAGGCTCTGGACTCTGGGGAATCAGTTCAGTCCTGGTCCTGAGGGGGGCAGCACAGACCAGTCTGGCTGGAGGTGGTTGAAGCTGTTCACAAGCATCCGAGCAGGAAGAGTCCTTATAAGGCGGTGGGTGTGCTGAGGGGAAGGGGGCGGGGCCAGAACTCCATTTAAAAGAGCGGTGCACGCTGAGGCTCAGCCTGTCAAAGATGCTGCTGCAGCGGGTGTGGAACCTACTGATTGGACAGGAGGAGGAGGAGTCTATCCTCAGGTGTCCTCTGTTCCCTGTCCTGTTCTCGCTCGGACTCTACCTGAGCTTCAGCGTCCCCTTCCTGCTGCTGGACCTGCTGTCCTCCAGGTGGGCCCTGCTGCGCAGCTACAAGCTTCAGCCTCACAGCTCCATGGACTGGGCCTCAGTGCGCAGCTGCTTGGCTCTGACTCTCTGCAACCACTTGGTGTTCATCTTTCCGCTCACAGTGGTCCACTCCTACCTGAGACCGGTCCACCTGCCTCCGGAGGCCCCGCCCCTCCCCCGGCTGCTGACTCAGGTGTTCGTCTGTTTGCTGCTCTTCGACTTTCAGAGCTTCGTCTGGCACCTGCTGCACCACAGAATCCCCTGGTTGTACCGCACCTTCCACAAGGTGACTCCTCCTCTTCATGATAAAAACTGTCTCTTTTGTTTTTCAGTCACCTGCTGGATCGATTGATTAATCAGTTCGTCATTTTCTTCTCCTGCTCCTTCAGGTACATCACACTTTCAGCTCCACCTCCGCCCTGACGGCTGAGTACGCAGGCATCTGGGAGACACTGAGTCTGGGCGTGTTCGCCGCCGCCAGCCCCGCCCTGCTGGGCTGCCACCCGCTGACCGAGCTGGTGTTCTTCACCCTGAACATCTGGCTCTCTGTGGAGGATCACTGCGGCTACGACCTGCCCTGGGCCACCCACCGCCTGGTGCCGCTGGGGCTGTACGGCGGCGCCCACCACCACGACCTCCACCACCTCATGTCCAATTGTAACTACGCCCCTTACTTCACCCACTGGGACCGACTGGCTGGGACGCTGAGGACAGAGCCCCGAGGGGGGAGCCCCAAGGACTAATGGGACAATCAGATCAGTGTTGGAAACTGTAGATACAAAATTCAGATGTTTTTATATTTATTAAGAATTTTTTTATTGTTGGATATTTATTTTCTTAACGAGGGGGCGGAGCCCATTTCAAGCTAAATGATGTTTATTAACTGTATTATGGATGCTGAGGTTAATGAAGGTTAAAGGTCACAGTTCACCCTACTGGTCAATGTTCATATTGAACAGATGGACCAGTGAAGTGGATTTAGAGGAAGAAGAGCAGGATGAAGATGACTCGAGCTAAATGTGAAAGTTTTACATGTTTGTCAGGAAGAAGCTGTTGCTGTGGTTATTTATTTATGTATTTATTTATTTATCTGGTTTCCGGTCACAGAGTCCGGGAGGTGTACGCCACCCACCGAGCAAACATTTTCATAAAAATGTATAAAATAAAGTTGCACACTGGAAATTAAACTCATCTTTGTGTAGGAACTTTGAGAAAGACACAGCTGGTGAACTGATGCCGGATTCATATCACATTTTTAATCTTACTTCATATCAGATTTAAGGATCCACATCAGAGGCTGCTCCTCCTTCAGGTCCGGACTCTGGAGGACACATCAGTCCACGAAGCTTTTTCACAGGTGTCCTGTTTAAATATGGAATTAATGCTCTTAATAAAAGATCAAACTACTTTACCGGGCTCTTCTGCGGTGTCTGTTAAATCTCCGACACTTTCCCACATTCTGGCCTCTCCAGGTATGGAGGCAGTTTTTCGGCCCCCACCTGCAGCAGACCCGTTCTAACGCTGCAGGTGGAGGCTTCTCTTCACCTCCACCTTCAGATCCCGTGTGGGACGGCCTCTGAGACCAGATTTCCTTTTATTTGTGATATCACCACATTGACCATGGAATTGTTTCCGGTGTGAAATCTTTTTGTCCTCCTCTCGGCTGCCTTTATATGAACTCGTACTTCACATCGACCGTTTACGGCTGAATGTGGCCGAGCAGAAGGCGGGAAATGAGGCTTCACCTGCACGGACGTCCAGCTGGGATTAATTAGAGGAAAACTGGTGGCAGGTGTGAGACACACGGTTTTAAATCTGATCTACGACACACACACACACACACACAGTTGTTGTTGTGACTCAGTCATCGGTGTGTAGGTTTATGTTTGGCCCGATTGATTTTTTCCTGATCGATTATTGATTAATAACTATATGAAGAGTCACAGCATCAACTGTTAGAGATGGAGCCAAAAACCCAACACGAATCTGGACTCACTCATTTCCCAGAAACCATCAGAGAAATCCCCCGAAGGCTCACACACACACACACAAACACACACACATTCTTTCAATGGTCAAGCAGCAGCGATTGTGTTGCCGTTTGGATCACAGCCTCTTGAAATGTCTTAAAAATGGGATTGTATGAAACGTTACAGATACGTTATTTATATTTCCATGTCATACAAAAGGTCAACAGAGGTCCTGTTGGACATGATTTATTGATGTCATTCCATTGATGCAGCATGTAAGACATCATTATAAAGAGTTTGGTCCAGACCTGCTCTGTATGTAAAGTGCCTTGATGTGATTGGTGTTATGATTTGGCGCTCTATAAATAAATCTGATTTGATTTGATCATTGTCCTTCATTAAGTTCTCCAAATGATTTGTTTCAGTACCAGGTCTGATGTAAAGGACAGATGTGGACACTTTGACTCAGGGACAGAATACTGTATTACTGTATTATTGGCTGAAGCCGCAATGTTGACGTGACCGATGACACAAATCGCTGTTTATTCTACAGTGAATATTAATCCAAATGATTTTCCATGAATGGAGGACATTCCTGCAGGAGACAGCACATGTAGAGACAGGACGAGTCCGTGAGGTGTGATGAGCTGTGACAAGTTAAAGTTCAGCAGTGATCAGTATTTCATCAGTAGCCTGATTCATTCTCGGGGAAAACAAAACAGCGCAGTGGAAACTTAAGTGATTCACAGGAGTTGTATTTTTCCCAGCAGGCACTGCTCCGACCTCAAGTGACTCATGAATGAGCAAGTTGCAGAATGCAGACCTCAGGCAAGGATCAAAAAGGTGAAAGCAGGTATTCTGATTACATCCTTGGAATTCCCCACAAGGAAGTGGTAGTCCCTCCCCTCGCAAAATATGATGAGAAATCACGTGACAACAAATCAGGTCAGTAAGCTGATAGTGGTGAAATCAACCGGATGGAGAAAAGACAAAGCTGCAACCAGGAATGCTGATATTCCAACACAAAGCTGACTTTTTCCAATAGATTAACAGGAACCAGGTCCAGGGTCCAGACAACAGGACAAGACTGAGCCGGGTCAGCTGGATGTGTCTTTCCTGAACTGAGGCTTTAAAATACAAACTCAAACCAACCATGTGGTACTAATTCCCTCTGGTTCACCTGGACCTACAGAGACCTCTGGTCTGAACCTGGACCTACAGAGACCTCTGGTCTGAACCTGGACCTACAGGAGCTCATCTCTGAACCTCAGGGCCTTAAAACTTCCCTCCACACTGACAGTGAGTCGGTGACGATTGATGATGAAGATGATGTCCCTGTGGGGCTTGGATCGGGTGGTTTACAGAGAACGGACACCAGTTCTGTTACAGGATGAATCTGGATTAACCAGAGACCTGACACCCTCACCAAACTAACAGGATTCTTACAGATGAGCGTTCATTCAGCTCGGTGTTCATTATTGGAGCAGATTTTGATTCTGTGTTGTTGTCATCACTGTCTGTTCTGTCTACAGAACCCAGACAGTCCCAATCTCTGGTCTCTGTGAGGACTCTGTCAGAGGAGACAAAACTTTTAGAGTTTAAATGGATTTTAATGGAAGACTAGACTAGAAATGTGTGTTTCTATTCCTGACACAGTGTGTGTGTCACTTCCTACGAAGAGTTCTCAGGCCAGATGTTGGGAAATTCCAGAGTAAATGTGTTAATATCAGGGATCATATTTCATTGGTCACATGATGATGATGCAATCTGTTGATGATGTAACTGAAGATGAAAATAAACACTACAGCTAAATCCTCCCAGAAAAACCACAACAACATTAATAACAAAGAACATTACTAACCGATCAGCACCTCTAATAAAACATAAACAGGAGCTGAATCCATCAGGCTGATCAGACAGCACCACCTGCAGGACGTCGACTGTTACTACGGCAACACTGCACGGACAGCACACAGCCAATAGGAGGAGCTGCAGGACAACACACTGGGGGGGGGGGGGGGTCTCTGAGACTCCGCCCACAGGTCAAAGGTCACTGTGCATGGTCAGCTTCGATTAGATGATGCCTCATTTTTTAACTTTAACATCAAAATAACATCAATAATCAAAATCAGTGACAGATATTAATATGAAGTCATCTTCATATATCAGCTGCACATACACACACAGACACACACAGACACACACAGAGACAAACAGAGCGACCAAGACACACACACACAGACAGACATACACACACAGACCCACACACAGAGACACACAGAGCGACACAGACAGACATACACACACAGACACACACAGAGACACACAGAGACACACAGAGACACACACACAGACAGACATACACACACAGACGCACACACAGAGACACACAGAGACACACAGACACACACAGAAACACACATACAAACACACACACAAACACACAGAGTTCTCTGCATGGACTTTGACCGAAAATGGGAAAACAGCTGTACTCCACAGAGTCGCTCCAAAGCTGTCTCTGATTGGTCGACTAACATCAACACAGTGAGCCGACACACAACCAGCTCAGGAATGTAAGACAGCGTGTGTGTGTGTGTGTGTGTGTGACACTGATCTGAGCAGAATAATGTGCTCAGTCTTATTACAGATTTTTAATCATGTTCTCAGAGGAACCTTTGGTTCTACCTGTTGATTCAGGAACACGCCACCTGCAGCAGCTTCACCTGTGTTGCTGATGTCACAATGATGTCACAGTGATGTCACCAGTCTGGTCATCACTGCTTCATGTGTGGTTGATGAGAGTGTTTGAAGGTAACAAAGCTCAGAGTCAAACACCAACACAACTCAAACAGGTGTTCAAAGTGTGTGTATGTGTGTGTGTGAGGGACACAAAGTGATGAACTGTACAACTAAACAAGGACATGGTGATGGATCCACACTGTAAAGTCTGCAAGAGGACACACACAGACTGCAGACACACAACCCGACCACACCCACCATGTTTCCTCTCCTTACATGTGGAGGGGGGGGCGTGGAGGAGGCGGAGTCTCGTATTTATTGAGCAGCTTCCTTTTTAGGTGTTTGGACACAGACATGTCTCCTGTGTCTGTTGTTTTATCCGTCTGTTCTTACTTGTCCGTCTCTGCTGTGTCTCCTTCAGTTTTCCAGGAGTTTCCCAGGAAGTGTGATATTCCAGAGGGGAGGTGAAGTGGGCGGAGCCTCTGCTGCAGGAAGTTTTGTTCCCTCCTTTTAAGGAAAATGTGAGTGTGAGGCTGCTGAGGCTTTTCACCATCGCAACAAAAAAACTACAACTCCCATGAACCTCAGTAACTCACCTGCAGAAGTCACCATCCAGAGGTGATTGTTCCCAGATCCACGACCTTGGAAAGGACTCCATCACTCCGCTCATGTGCAGCTGTCTGGATCAGTTCTTCAGGATCAAACCAGGACCAGGTCTCCAGGTCTGGACCTTCGTGTTCTCCTGCGTCTCACAGAATCTTGAGGATGTCCCAGCTGAGCCTGAGGATTCTGGGCCAGTCCTCATCAGACGGTAGATCCAGGGCAATTCCCATCCATGTTAAATTTGGGGATTAGGTTCAGGTTCAAATGACTGACCTCTTGACCTCCAGTCTATTGTGTCAATGACCAAAACCAGCTCAGCTTACTTTTCCTACATTTCCCAGAATTCTTTTCACCATCTCCATACAAGGGGTTTTGTCCTGACACAGAGACATCAGTCAGTCGTCCTTCACATTCTTCCTCTTCTTCAGACGAGACTCCCCTCTCCTCCTCCCTCCGCCATCCTGCTGGGTTTGTCTTTTTAAGGAGATGGGCTGCCCCCCCCCCGACTGATCAGACCAAAACCTGAAACTTCACCATGAAAATCAAACATCACAAATTTTTGATGTTCAATATTTCACTCAAAGTGAGTAAAATATTCTCAAAATGAGGGAGACGGGTGGGACACAGGTATAAAGACTCCTGAGGTCTCTGTGGGCGGAGCCACAGAGTTACACCGTTAACATGAAGCTAACGATGTAACTGCTTTCAAACATTGTGTCTGTGGTACACACAGGTTGTGTGTGTGGGGGATCTCCTCAGATGGGGTTTGTCATGTACATTGTGTAAACTGATTATGTCATCTTTTGGTTCGCTGCTGAAGTGTATACAGTGTGTGTGTGTGTGTGTGTGTGTGACATGCTACACTGCCATATCAGGAGGTGAGAGAGGCCGACAGACGAGTGGATCAGTAAATAAGTCAGACGTGCTTTATATGGATTCACACACTGAGGTACACATCATTTTAGTGTGTGTGTTGGTCTCAGGTGATTTAATGATGATTATTGTGTATTAATATTTAGTGTGTTCAATAACACCCACAGGAAGTCACCTGTTGTTTTTTGTAACCATGACGACTGAGGTTGTCTGTTGTTCACCATCTTTCACTAAAAGCAATCAAGACCTAACTGTTCCTCTAGCAACGATGGCCCCAAGGGTAGGTATGTTGCTCTCAGTACAAATGGGGTTGTAACTATGACAACTGAATTCTGGCACGCCTATTACAGGTGTACCAGAGGGTTCAGGTGCACAGACACGCCTTCATTCCCGAGGGTGGTTAGGGGATTAGGGGTCATTAAAAGGGTGAGTTCAGAGGTGAAAGGTCACAGGGGGGCTGAGTCCATCAACACCACAGACCGAGGGGGGGTTCCGTCTGCAGCTGCTGAGTTGAAGTGGAGGTCAGCACAGACTTCCTGTCAACAGAGAACCACACAGGACCTCACTCACTCTCAGACCTGGACCCTGAGACCTCATCAGAACACGCCGACTTCCATCTGAGGGTCAGTGGTCAGGGTCAGAGGTCAAGGTCAGGGGTCAGGGGCCAAGCTCGGAGGTTTAACCTGAGAATGTTCGAAATCCAGTTTTTTTTGCTGCACATCCAATTAGAAGAGTCCAGGACTTGATGCATCATGCCACATCCTTCAGTTAGCTCAAGTAACTTTAGCTAACATTCCTGATACCTGATAAAAATCCTGTGGTCGTTGTTTAGCTTAGTTTAGCACAAGCTAATAATGTCACAGTATCAGAAATAATTGTGACTGATGATCATTTTCACAATTTATTATTTTTGAATTAATCTGTTAAATTATTTTTATGTTTTGTTGTTAGAATGAAAGTAAAATTAAGTCCATTAATTATATTTAATGAGCAGAACAGCTCGGTTGGTCACTGCGGAGCAGCTAGTTAGCTGTTAGCTGAGCAGACGCTAACAGGAGGTGTGAGACTGTGTCATCAAACACTGTCTGACCTTTAACAGACACATTTCATCCTCGTCCTCAGAGTCTGAGAGCAGAAATATTAAGTTGACTGGAGTTCTGTGCAGTTAACCTCGACAATGCTAACGTTAGCTTTGTAGCATCAGCTGAAGTTAGATATCGCTCCTTTGACTTTTATTGTTCATGTGCTTCTCATGAATGAAACAAATCAATCAGTTCATAGAAAATGAAATGTAGTTAAACTGAAAGAATCTGAGACTTACTGACAACAGACCTTCACTGTACCCCCCCCCCTCCAAGGAATGCAGTGAATGATGGGAGAAAGTTTGCAGTGGCACGAGCCCTCTGATTGGCTGCTGCCCCCATGGCCAGCCCTATAAGGAATCAAGCAGGGGAGAGAGGGAGTGAGGGGGAAGGAGGGAAGAGGACGAGGAGGTCGGAGGAGGAGGGAGGAGGTCCTGTCCATGTTTGGGATGGAGGGATGGATGGAGGAGGTGGAGGGTTGATAAACTCAGTCGCAGCAGTTCAGACTCTCACTTCTGTCCGGCCCCCGTCCCCACATCCCAGCAGGCCTTGCTCTGCCACGGTAAGACTCCTCACTGCCTCCATTGATTCTCTTCCTTTTTGTTGATTTCCTTCAGTAAAACCTGCTGAGAGTTTAAGAGTTTGTTACTGAACTTCTTCTCTGTTCCCAACTTCTACTCTTTAACCTCTCACCTCTTCCTCTTCTTCTCTCCTGATCCTAAAGTGTTGTTCCATCAGACTGATACAAACCAGACTGCACTTGTTCCTTTATTCTTTCTGCTGTTGAGTTGAACTTAGCTTGACTTTCTGTGCCAAGTTGAAGTGTTGAATGACTTTTTGCCCTGAGTGTTGACTGACAGACTCAACAGTCTGTGCTCCAGGGTCATTTAGTGATGAAACCATCTGATTGAACATCTGCAGCTCAGACATGAAAAATTCTTTTTTCATAACACACGACAGGCCAAGAGGGACACTATCTGGTTTTCATGGAGACCCTATTTCATTGTTATTTAATGATTCTATTCTATGACTTTGTACTTGAGCTATCTATCAGTGACTGATGAGAAACGTGCTGAAGCTCCAGAGAAAGCAGCAGTAGGATTCTGATCAGGACATATTAATCTGTCAATGTTTGTCATACCAAAGTCAGACTGAGAATATTCGACAGTTGGGTGGCATGGTGGTGCAGTGGTTAGTGGTTACTTTGGAACTCTGAACTTCATTCTTGTTCTTCCTGTGTGGGTTCTCGAAGTCCAACATGTTTGGGTTGTTAGCGTCCTGTGTTGGACGTGGACCCGTATTCGCACAATGTCCACTGGGATTACTGACACAGCAGTGGGCGAGCAAGGTATGATGGAAGGGGGCAGTAACTCCGCCTCCCGCCTCCCACCTCCCACCTGCAGGGCTGATGGGTAAAATTTCCCAATTGAAATTTACCTTCACAAACTGCAGTGACGATGACACTGTCATCATCATCATCATCTTCGAAAACTTCCAGACACAAAAACACTCCAGAGCATCCAATGTGGATTAATCTGCGGCAAACACCACATATGCAGTGCAGGACTGCTGCTGACTCAATTGTGTTCTTGTGTCGTGTTGTGTTGTGTTGTGTTGTGTTGTTTTTTGTGTCAGTGACTCTGATGAACAGTAGTTAGAGAGAAGAAGACAAGACTGAGGGCAAAGTGAACCCATCACTCCTGTCAGGCTCCTGCTGGAGAAACATCACATAAATATTTGATCCCAAATTTCATGACTAAATATGGTCTACAGAGAGGGAGGGGGGTGTGGGGAGGGGGGCACGAAAGGAGGCAGCAGTGGGCGAGCGAGGTAGGCTAGTACAGGGAGAGAGAGCATACCAAACACAGGCAGGACTGAGCTTCATGTCCTAATTAGGAAGTTTTCCCAGAGTTCTTTGTTCATTCAGTGAAGGACAGTGGTGGTTTGGGGCGGGGGGTCCACATCTGTAACACCAGTTATGGTTCCATGGTTGTGTTGACACAGTCCGTGTGTTCACTGTGTTTGATTCCTCAGGTTTTCCCCTCAGGACTCCAGGTCCATGTCCGGGTCCAGGTCTCGATCAGGACAGACCAGGGTCCCTTGGACTTTCTCTTTCTCCACATTTTGACAGCTTATCTTTAATTTATTCAAGTTGTATTTCATTTGATTTAAGTTCATCAGGCAACTTTTAGATAATGAATTACTGATGAATAAAAAAAAAAGAATAATCGCCGATCGCTCGCCTGTCACCAGCCGGGGATTCTGGGTAATGAGGCACTCCCTGCTGTTGCCCAGGTCACACGTTGGCACCCCTCCAGGTGGTTGGAGCACAAATCCTCAGACAGTCTGGTGTGTTTGTGTGTCCACAGTGAGTCGGTGTCGTAGTGTTGTTGCTCCACAGCGCCCCCTGCAGCCATGTGTGATGATGAGGAGAGCACCGCTCTGGTCTGTGACAACGGGTCCGGTCTCTGTAAGGCCGGGTTCGCCGGAGACGACGCCCCCAGAGCCGTCTTCCCCTCCATTGTGGGCCGGCCCAGACACCAGGTGACAGCTGATGCTTCTACACGCCCTTTGACTTGTTTTTGGTGGTCCTGATGTTAGTGGTTCCTGTAGTGGGGGCTTGTGTGTGTCTGTGTGTGACCTGTGTGTGTCTGTCTTAGGGAGTGATGGTAGGCATGGGACAGAAGGACAGCTACGTTGGTGACGAGGCTCAGAGTAAAAGAGGAATCCTGACGCTAAAGTATCCCATCGAACACGGAATCATCACCAACTGGGACGACATGGAGAAGGTTCTCTCACACACACACACACACACACACACACACACACACACACATTCTTCTGACTGTTGACGTCACTGTGACGACTCTATCTGCTCTCATTGGTCAGATCTGGCATCACTCGTTCTACAACGAGCTGCGAGTGGCTCCAGAGGAACATCCCACCCTCCTGACAGAGGCTCCTCTCAACCCCAAGGCCAACCGCGAGAAGATGACTCAGGTGGTGCCACGCAACACTACACAACCCTACAGTACAGTAGTGCGCACAACACTAACAGGACAAAAGTGTTTGATGTTGCAACGATTGTCTTGACCTTCTGTGTCCAGATCATGTTCGAGACCTTCAATGTTCCTGCCATGTATGTGGCGATCCAGGCCGTCCTGTCCCTGTACGCCTCTGGACGTACCACAGGTTGAACCACATTCTGCACCCCCTCGGTTTCCTGTTGTAGATTTTCACCATGAAAACATGTCAGATGTGACCGTCTCCCGTGTCTCTGTCCAGGTATTGTCCTGGACTCCGGTGATGGCGTCACCCACAATGTGCCGATCTACGAGGGCTACGCTCTGCCTCATGCCATCATGAGGTTGGACCTGGCGGGACGTGACCTCACCGACTACCTCATGAAGATCCTAACTGAGCGGGGCTACAGCTTCGTCACCACCGGTACAGTGACAGCAGCGCCTGGACAGGTAACAGGAAGTGACCCTGTCTGACTCTGTGTCTGTCTGCAGCGGAGAGAGAAATCGTCCGGGACATCAAGGAGAAGTTGTGTTACGTGGCTCTGGACTTTGAGAACGAAATGGGGACAGCTGCGACCTCGTCCTCTCTGGAGAAGAGCTACGAGCTTCCTGATGGTCAGGTCATCACCATCGGCAATGAGAGGTTCCGCTGCCCCGAAACGCTGTTCCAGCCGTCCTTCATCGGTCAGGACCTGCCCATCTGCTTGCCTGTTTAGGTCGCTGCTTTGACCACCATTTAACCCGTCATCTCATTCTCTGTCCCACAGGCATGGAGTCGGCCGGTATCCATGAGACAACCTACAACAGCATCATGAAATGCGACATCGACATTCGCAAAGACTTGTACGCCAACAATGTGCTGTCCGGAGGAACCACCATGTACCCGGGTATCGCCGACCGAATGCAGAAGGAGATCACAGCCCTGGCGCCCAGCACCATGAAGATCAAGGTAGGGCTGAGACATCACATGGACTTAAGTATCTTTAAAGTTTTATTAAAAAGCAAAACTGCATGGCTGTAGCCTTGACACTTAAATTAGAACTTTAGTGATCAGTTAATCATGGTGGCCCACGACCTTCGGACCGCAGTGTTTAAATCTTGACTTGACCCCCCCCTCAGATCATTGCCCCCCCAGAAAGGAAGTACTCGGTGTGGATCGGCGGCTCCATCCTGGCCTCCCTCTCCACTTTCCAGCAGATGTGGATCAGCAAGCAGGAGTACGACGAGGCTGGGCCATCCATTGTCCACCGCAAGTGCTTCTAAACGATTTGCCACAGTCTTCATGTTCTTGAAGCCCCGCCCCCAGCCAACAGCCTAGCCTACTTCGGTTTCTAGTCACAGCTCCCTCACTGTCGCCTTTTTAACCCCCATTGAACACCAGCAGACAGGTCCAGGATCAGTTCTTGATAATAGCAGGAAGTTGTGTGTTTGTTATTCAGGAAGCTGGATGACAGGAAGTTACGTCA
This sequence comes from Remorina albescens, assembly GCA_034769265.1. Classification (NCBI taxonomy): domain Eukaryota; kingdom Metazoa; phylum Chordata; class Actinopteri; order Carangiformes; family Echeneidae; genus Remorina; species Remorina albescens. The sequence continues at coordinate 180,842 of CM068480.1, forward strand.
GATGTTTTTGGCGAACTGAACCTTTAAACTTTTCAAATTTTTATCAAAAAATCTCCAAATTTGCAGCTCAAACATTATCCCTCTCTGCTCACCTCCAAACTGTGAACCTGCTACTTGTCCTGCATCTCTGCCCCACCCACCTCGCCTTCACCCCACTTGTGGCCCCGCTCCTGCCCTTTGTTTTGGTACTGTTTCTTGTCAGAAGGTGTGTTTTTATTTTTGATGAATAAAGCTTGAATGTTGTTGCTGGTGTTATCTTCCATTGTTGGGGTGCAGAACACATTCCGTGTTGGAATGATGTCACAGAGTGTATGATGATGTCACGGTAGTTGAACTCTGGGTAGGTGAGTAGGAGGCGTGGCCTCACGGCACCGTCTACATTACAAACATGTAGAGAAATATGCAAAATGTGTGACGTCAACAACATGGAGGTAACAGACGATGGCCCCTGGAGACAATAAAGAGCTGTCATACCAGACCACTGTGTGTTGTCTTCAGTCTGACTGTCAGTGAACGCCTCGTGGCATCATCATGCTGAAGTTGATGCCAAGATGTCATAATGATGTCATCAGTCAATCATTTAATGTAGATCCAGAGTTCACTCTGAAATAATGAGCCAACACCAACAGATTCAGTTGGGGATTCATACCTGAGGAACCAATCAGGAACCTGTGGAGAAGGGTGCCTAAATACAGCTGCCATCTTGTCACACAGAAAACTAGAGTTAGCATCAGTATGATTAACACTGTGTCTGTTAGGAGCTAACAAAGAGCATAAAAAAATAAAACATCATGGTAAAATACTGAGACAAACATGAGGCTGAGTCCCTCGGCTGTTTTAACCTGGTCAGGTTAAGGCCTGGTTGAGGTCTCTGGAGCAGGAAGTAAAGATGTTGATGTTCAGACTACATTTTTACGAGGAAAATAACTTTATAAACATTATTTATTAAAAGTGAACAGAGGCAGAGCGGGAAACAGATACAGACAGAACGTCCTGCAGCTTCAGGGACCAAAAACTCAACATCACTTTTACAGCTTTTAATTTGAAGCCAAACACGAGCATAAAGAAGAGAAACCTGGTTTCACTGAGTCTGGACTGACACAGACCCAAAAAGACACATCAGTGGAGTTCTGGTCCAGGACTCTGTTATCCTGGACTTAAGACTGAGGCAGAACTTAAAGTCTCAGAGAACTTTTGGACCCTGAGTTTGGACCAGTAGGTTTGTAGAAAAGTCCAGGTGTCATGACTTGGCCTGGTCAGGTTCTTTAGTTAATGTTGATTCAGGAGGAACCTGAGACTGAAACCACGAGCCCTGAGTCATGCCTACAGGCAACCGATCAGAGGGCAGAGATGGAGCCTGACAGGCCAAACCCGGTCCAGCTGCTGGATCAGAGTCAGGGTGGACAGGCCCCACCCCCCAGTCAGGTCTCCATGAGACAGTCCAGGTTTAAAATGGTCCACTAAAGTAAGAGCTTCAAGTGAGTAAAGAACCAGCAGCTAATACCAACACACACACACACACACACACACACACACACACACAGAGTGTTCACAGTTTTCTTGCAGTGGCGGACGGACAGATGGCTTCCTGTCTGTCACCTGAGGTCCAGCAGACTGACCTTCGAGTCTCTGACCACCACATGTTTACACACCTGAGGGCGAGAGACAGTCAGACAAACAGAGAGAGGGGCTGCAGTCAGAGCTCTTTAAATCTTAAAGGAACAGAACACTCTTTATGTAGCTCAGCACAAAGCCTGGAAACCTGACGAGATCAACACGTTCAGGGACAACAAGCACATGTTCCAACGCCAACTACAGTAAGAACGCCAACTACAGTAAGGACTACAACTACAACTACAGTAAGAGCTACAACTACAGTAAGGACTACAACTACAACTACAGTAAGGACTACAACTACAACTACAGTAAGGACTACAACTACAGTAAGAACTACAACTACAGTAAGGACTACAACTACAACTACAGTAAGGACTACAACTACAGTAAGGACTACAACTACAACTACAGTAAGGACTACAACTACAGTAAGGACTACAACTACAACTACAGTAAGAACGACAACTACAGTAAGAACGACAACTACAGTAAGGACTACAACTACAACTACAGTAAGAACGACAACTACAGTAAGAACGACAACTACAGTAAGGACTACAACTACAGTAAGGACTACAACTACAACTACAGTAAGAACTACAACTACAACTACAGTAAGAACGACAACTACAGTAAGAACTACAACTACAACTACAGTAAGAACTACAACTACAGTAAGAACTACTACAACTACAATAAGAGCTACAACTACAGTAAGGACTACAACTACAGTAAGAACGACAACTACAGTAAGAACTACAACTACAACTACAGTAAGGACTACAACTACAGTAAGAACTACAACTACAACTACAACTACAGTAAGAACTACTACAACTACAGTAAGAACTACAACTACAACTGGAGATAGCTTCCCAAAAGCCTGAACTGTCTGAACGTCTGTCAGGGACCAAGAGGGTGAAGAGAAAAGTCCTCACAGTGAACAGAGGAGGCTCCTTGGAGTGAGGATGGAAACCTTTGAGTCTGCAGCCCGAAACCTCCGACATCCCTGGACCCGTGAGCCTGAACACACCAGTACTGGGGAGGAGGGGCGGGGGAGAGGGGGGGTCAGAGGGGGGTCAGAGGCCGGTCAGGGTGTGTGTGTGTGTGTGTGTGTGTGTGTGTGTGAGAGAGAGACATACTCATTGTGTTTGGGGGCACAGACGATGGCGACGGCCTCTGGCAGCATCAGCTGATAGGAACAGTGAGTGTGGAGGTCGACACTCGAGAGGAACGCCGTCTGAGTGGGATGAGTCTGAGAGACAGCAGCTGAATGAGGACACAGACCTGACTGTCCACAGACCTGACTGTCCTCTGGGCTGAATGAGGAAACAGACCTGACTGTCCACAGACCTGACTGTCCTCTGGGCTGAATGAGGAAACAGACCTGACTGTCCACGGACCTGACTGTCCTCTGGGCTGAATGAGGAGACAGACCTGACTGTCCACAGACCTGACTGTCCTCTGGGCTGAATGAGGACACAGACCTGACTGTCCACAGACCTGACTGTCCACAGACCTGACTGTCCTCTGGGCTGAATGAGGAAACAGACCTGACTGTCCACAGACCTGACTGTCCTCTGGGCTGAATGAGGACACAGACCTGACTGTCCACGGACCTGACTGTCCTCTGGGCTGAATGAGGAAACAGACCTGACTGTCCACAGACCTGACTGTCCTCTGGGCTGAATGAGGAAACAGACCTGACTGTCCACAGACCTGACTGTCCTCTGGGCTGAATGAGGAAACAGACCTGACTGTCCACAGACCTGACTGTCCACAGACCTGACTGTCCTCTGGGCTGAATGAGGACACAGACCTGACTGTCCTCTGGGCTGAATGAGGAGACAGACCTGACTGTCCTCTGGGCTGAATGAGGAGACGGACCTGACTGTCCACAGACCTGACTGTCCTCTGGGCTGAATGAGGACACAGACCTGACTGTCCACAGACCTGACTGTCCTCTGGGCTGAATGAGGAGACGGACCTGACTGTCCACAGACCTGACTGTCCTCTGGGCTGAATGAGGACACAGACCTGACTGTCCACAGACCTGACTGTCCTCTGGACTGTGAAGACATATTTCTGATTTTCAGTATAAACCTGAAGTGAAGCTCCGTCCCTTCCTCTCTCCCCATCTGTCTCTCGACCACAGTCGCTGTGTTGCCATGGTGATATGTGACCATGCAAATGAGGAAAAGAGCAGGTCAGTTTTCTGTGTGTGAGATGAGGGGGCGTGTGGTGTGTCTGTGCTGGTTTCTATCACTCTGTGGGGACATCACAGGCATACCTGTTTATGTTGGATGTCCATGATTTACATGTTGAGGGGAAAAAAGGACACATCTTAACTAAAGGTCTACTTCTTCTGAAGCTGTAAATCACAGCACACGGTCTTCATGAGCAGGTTGAGGTGATGAAGACCATTTGATGCTGTCAAAAGCTCTGGAAAGGTGAGTGAGTAAACTTTGGAGTTTGGTTTCACAGCTGCATCATGAATGACCAACTGTTTGTGTTTCTGTCTTTGTTTATGGTGTGTGTTTAGTGCGTGCACGTACATGGATCCAGCCCAGCGTCAGCAGGTTCTGTTGATCCTGGAAGCTGAAAAGTTCCTCCACGTTCTCCATGTCGCAGAAATCTGGACCGGCCGACTGTTTGGGGATCACAACGTGAGTCAGCACAAACTCATTCTGTGTCTGAGGGAGAGAGACATTCACATACAGAGAGAGAGAGAGACAATAATTCATTTTAACCTTTAAAAACTTCCCTGTGCTTCAGGTGTATTCTGGTCCATCCTGGACTCAGAGTCCACAGTAAGCTGCCTCACCAGCCGTCCACACAGGACTCCGCAGGTCTCAATCCCTCGCACAGTGTTGGTGTCGGCCAGCAGGAGGAAACGGTACGTCAGGTCTCTGGGAATCACCACCCGCCTCAGACCCTCCACCCGCTGAGCTGAAACAACACACCAGGACATGAGATCAGGTGACACCTTTCTCCTCTCAGGTAAACAGCGTGCAGGTGTGTCTTACTGTGCACTCCGGCCAGCGTGGCGGCTGGTTGGCTGGTGGGAGCAGGTGGTTTGTTTCTGTTTGGGTCCGCCCCCTGACATCGTACTGTGTCTTCTGGGGATTGCTGAGAAAGACGGGAGCCGTCCGTCACCTCCGGCACTTTGGTCTCCACCTGCTGCACAAACACAACAAATGACAAAGACCAAGAAGTGGAAGGGGCCGCTGCCTGTGACGGGGGTAAGAAGAACTGTGGCAGTAACAGTATTAACAGTGTTATCTAATCATACCTTTTGCTCCGCCTCCTCTCCTCTCCTATTGGCTAGTTCCTGGCGCCTCAGCTGGTCCTCAAAGTAACGAAACTGTTCTGATTCGATCTGCATCTGTCGCAGGGCGGCAACACGCTGCCTCTCTCCCTCCAGTAGCAGGACACGCCTCCTGTCTTCTTCCAATAGGGACAGATGCTGCAGCTGCTGGCCACACCCCTCGACGACCACGGGCTGGCTCTGAGGAAACAAAATATGTTAAAAGCAGCCATGGCATCATGGGTACTGAAGTATTTAAAGCCACCACACCTGAGCTCTGAGGTACTCGCCGTGTTCCCTGCTGTATTTCTCCTGAAGACGCTTCTTCAACTCGTCTTTACGGGGAAACGCCACTTCCTGGAGTTTCTACACACAGAGACAGACAGGAAGTGGCACCACTGTTAACAACCCGAACCAAGTCTGAGACCAAGATGCACCTGTTCAGGGTGGTACCTTCATGATAAGCTGCTTCTCAGGGACGTTGCACTGCTGGTAGTCTCTGTGACCGGGCAGCTTTTCTACAAACAGACTGAACATGTTTAATGTGAGAGATGGAAATGACCACGACGCTGCCGCCCTGTGATGTCAGCATGCATCATTTCTTACGTGATGAACTTGGTGTAGAGGACGTAGGCGTTCTCCAGGCTTCCCTCCTCCAGGTAAACTGCCGCCATGCGTTCCATCTCCACACCAGAGCGGAAGTAGCGTCGTGGTGCAATGTCCTCGCTGATCTCCACGCTGCATCCCATCTTCCCCAGCGCCCGGACACGCTCTGCCGCCGTCAGGGACACGTCAGTGTAGTCCGGTTCTGCTGCCAGCTTCTTCTACACAATGGACACACACCATCAATGTCACCAACAGGAGCCTGCAGCTTCTCAGCAGAATCAGATTACACCTGGTGATGTCACCTCAGGTGTTGAGGATGTGAACACTAATCAGGTCACTGGTCCAGGTGTTTTCCTGGTGTGATGTTTCTATCCAATGAATGTACCTGACTCACCAGCTGCTCCTCTGTCTGAATGTCAAATGATGAGGGTCTACTGATGATGAGGATGGAGGCTGGTCAGAAAACCAGGTGACTAGATGTAGGAGGACCAGTTTGGACTCTGAGTGTGACCTCTGACCTTAAGCTGAAGTAGCCCCCCCCCCCCCCTTTAACATCTGACAGCTGAGCTGAGCAGGAAGCTCAGATTTACCATCTCTGTATGGAGCCTGAATGCAGCGTTTGTTAGTGGGTGGAGGAGGATAAACCAGCTCTCTGTTCATCTGTTCACTGAGACTGGGGGGGGTGAATGAAAATGTATGAAAAAGAAAGGGAAGGACTGAGGCAGGAGGCTAGGAAACAGAGTTAGGAAAGGAAGGAAAGAGAAGATGAAAAAAGGATGAGAGAAAAGAAATTACTTTTTTAATTTATTGTGATGGATTTTATTACTTCTGTCTGTAATAATGATAATATTACAGATACTTTAATAGCAGCCATGTTGGGAACTCTGACTGATATTTCAGAGCAGAGATCCATCTTCTCTGACAAATCATGACAACACCTACCTGATCAGGAGCTGAACAGTTTGATCTGGTTTTCATGTTTTTCCAGAAACATCAAGATCTTTATAAAAAAAATGAATGTCACAGTGCCGGTCTGGTCTTGTCTGTATCTGAGCAGTTTAACCTCTGACATCATCATCAAGTAGAAACTGTGAGAGCAAACACGAAGTGTTCTCAGAGTCTTGGGAATTGACAAAAGTGATGTAGGCTTTTAATTTGAGAGTCTTGGCATGGTTTCTCCATCACTTCAGATAGAAATATATTTACATCCTGACACAAATAAACACAAACATAATGCTGTCACTCAGAAAATGACCCCACAAGTTTAGTGAGTCCCAACAATGTTTGACAAACCGACGTCCTCATGACATGAGTAAAACCAGAACAGACACACAGAAACACTCACCAGTGTATTCAAACTGAAGCCTTGGTCCATGTTGTGTGTGTGTGTGTGTGTGTGTGTGTCACTGCTTGGCCCACACTTGGCTCATCCATCTGCCACCTCCCATCAAGCTTCTCTGTAGAGGAGACAAGAAACAGAAGACAAACTGACAATTTTCTGTGAAACGTTCCTTTAACTCAGAGGTTGCTAACATGGCAGCTAAAGCTAAGACTCAGAGAGAGTTTTATTTCCCATCCTCCCCTGGTTGTCGCTCACCCTTCAGTTTGGTCCATGATTACCATGACAACTAGGGACTAATCACCGACTGAGTCATCCACTTAAACAGAGAAAAGATGAAAAGGGACAAAGAGGAGAAGAAGACTGAACCTCCCACTCCTCACCAGGAGAGACGAGCCAACTCCACCACCAAGATGTCTGCCAGGCCTGGATGATGTCACCATGACAACAGGTGCCTCCAGCCTGGAGATGTCCTCCCTTTATGATACAAAGTCAGCGTTTCTTCCTGCTCACGTCCACATGTTGACCAGATGTAACACAGCAGAGCTTCGTCAATTTTGATTAATCTGTTGATTCATTCAGACCCCCCACAGTCGAAGGCCACGGCCCTCCTCAGAGAGACGTGGACCAGGAGGGGGACATCTTCGGTCAGGGGCCTTTTCTGCCCTCAGGGGGCAGATGATGACACACTGGGAAACTCACCTGGACAGGTGGCACTAAGGGCAAATTCAAACTAGAAGTTTCCATTGTGCACAAAGAAAGACTAAGTGATGAAAAAGACATTGGTCTCACTGAGCGTTACCGTGGAAACAGCTGGAGCCAGGTCCACTCATCAGGTGGCAGTCTGATCCAAAGACTATCTAGAAACCTGGACCAGGACCTGGACTCCGGTCTCAAGAGTGTTCAACCTTCATTCTATCTACTGACCATCAGGGGGCAACACTTATGTCTAATGAAGTCAGACTGTATTGAATTCTATGGGAAAATGTCCCTCCTCCTCCTCAGTAAACGTTTTCCTGATCAGTTTATGGTCTCAGTCTCTAGTTTACAGTCTTCAATACAACATGATGTTAATTTTTTAAATGATGCTCCATTTAGAGGGAAACAGAGCAGGAAGGAGGGGTGGGGCTACCGTTTGATTGACAGACTGCATCATCCAATCAGGATAGATGGCAGAGAAGGTCAGCTCCGCCCATCACTCCTCCTCAGATCCACCTTCTCCACCAAATATGGTTTCTATTGGTTTCAAAATCCAAGATGGCTGACAGAGGGCAGGTCCCTGACTGGTGACGGTCTGTTTGATGTCTGCTCAGGTGTTAAAATCAAATGCCCCGGTCCAAGACCCAGTGAGAGTGCAGTGAGGGTGGAGCCTGAGGGGGCGTTGGATTGATTGGCACCAATCAGAGCTCTGAGTAGCAAAAGTGTTGCAACCTCTGACTGACTGAAACAACCTGCTCATCTGCATTCACTCTACTGCTGCGACCTTTGACCTCCTCACAGAAACATGTGGTCACACCTTAACAAGAGACGTGGATCCTGTTGGACATGAAGCTGTCACCAGTCTGCCTGGATCCTGTCGCATTAGTCATTAGTCCTACTTCTAAACTCTATATCTACACTATTTATTCTGAAATAATTCCCACGAATGAAAACAGAAACTCTGAATTTTCATTGTGTAAGTTAAGGGTCCGTTAAGGGGAGTTCACATGTTAAAATCACTTCAATCCACAGAGAAGCTAAGATTCATCAACAAGAACTGTTTTAAGGTCTTTCGCTTTCATGTAAAATCCTTAAATACACTCCATTAAAACCACCTTAATATATAATAAACCACGAATTTAAACATTAAATAGATGACATCAGATCATTAATGTAGAATTTGAGGGCCACGCACCAGTTTTTAAGGTGTTTTATTACATTTTTGATTTTAGTCTTTTAGTCCTTAAACTCTACTTTTGTTAAAACTCCTTAAATCTAACCATGCTGTCTGTAATATTCAGGGGTTTTTAAACTCTATTTTACAACTAATTCATTATTCCTGAATGAATGAATTAGCCTGACACAGTGTAAAACGTTTCAGTGTTTCAGAGTGGTAGTTTTCATCTTTTCTAAACACCTTAACCTGCCAACTAAGATGTTTTTTTTTCCTGTTTAAATGATAAATACATTAAACTCATCAACCCTGACTTTCAAAATAAGAGTTAAGAGAAAATGTTGAGATGAACCTCTAAAGCAGCAAAATGTTTCCCTCTCCCTTAACCTTTAACCTTTAACCTCCGCCTGCCTGTTTCGGGCCCTAAATTAAACTCTGACATCTCTGAGGTCAAACCGGAAATCACAGAGCCCGAGGAGGGCTGAGAGGAGAATGAATGTACCTGTTGTCGCAGCCTCTTGACATCACATGCGGAGCTGAGGGGCCACTGTCTCTGAGATCGGATCCGGACCCAGTCCCGGTGCCAGGACCGGACCGGGCCTGATGAGTCCAGGTGAGTGAAGCCGGGTTAGGGTTAAAATGGCTGAAAGCTCCGGAGCCAATTCACACGGACTGCTGTCAGAGATGGAGGAGCTCACAGATCGTCTCTGCGCTCAGACTGTTCACTCACTCCTTCCGGTTTCACTGAGTGGGCGTGGCAGCACACATGCGCACTACTGCTCCCAGAGATGGGACTAAATCCACTAAAATGAATCACTCGGAGAAATTTATCAGACACCAAACGGAGCTGACATCCAGCCAGTGGCGGCTCCAGAGAATTTCTGTTGCAGGTGCTATGGGGATGCTCAACACGCTTTGAATTTTGGGGCATTTAATTATGCAACTTTAAGCATATATATATATAAATACATTTCTTGGGGTGCTAGGCGGTTGCTATGGCTATTATGGGGGGGGGCTACAGCACCACCTAGCGCCCCCTGGCGCCGCCATTGCATCCAGCGCATCTTCATCTTCATCTTCATCAGCACCTCCATCATCATCATCATCATCATCATCTTCATCTTCATCAGCAGCCCCATCATCATCATCATCATCTTCATCTTCATCATCCTCTCCATCATCATCATCATATTCATCATCATCATCCTCTTCATCACCATCATCATCTTCATCTTCATCATCATCTTCATCTTCATCATCCTCTCCATCATCATCATCATATTCATCATCATCATCCTCTTCATCATCATCATCATCTTCATCTTCATCATCATCATCCTCTTCATCATCATCATCATCTTCATCTTCATCATCATCTTTATCTTCATCTTCATCAGCAGCCCCATCATCATCATCATCCTCTTCATCATCATCATCATCTTCATCTTCATCATCATCTTCATCTTCATCATCCTCTCCATCATCATCATCATATTCATCATCATCATCCTCTTCATCCTCATCTTCATCATCATCTTTATCTTCATCTTCATCAGCACCTCCATCATCATCATCATCATCTTCATCTTCATCTTCATCATCCTCTCCATCATCATCATCATCATCATCTTCATCTTCATCATAATCATCATAATCATCTTCATCATCATCATCATCTTCATCTTCATCAGCACCTCCATCATCATCATCATCATCTTCATCTTCATCTTCATCATCCTCTCCATCATCATCATCATCATCTTCATCTTCATCATCATCTTCATCTTCATCATCCTCTCCATCATCATCATCATCATCATCTTCATCAGCACCTCCATCGTCTTCGTCATCAGCATCATCATCATCATCAATAAGGTGTGTGTTCACTGAATCATCGGTGTTTTGGCTTCGGGCTCTTCTTGTGTAGACTCGTCTTAGGTCAGGTATCACCAGGTGTGTCTGTGTGTGTGTATGCAATTCAAATGATCTAAAAACGGGTCACGTGACTGTATCAGAACCTGAAATATTTGGATCAAACTGGGGGGCAGATAGGAAGTGAGAGAAGCGACACCACAAAATAAAAGAAGACGTGACACGAAAAATTACGTTTTCTGGTGATTTTTAATAAAGATGAAGAAGGAAAACACTGAAACGTAATCATCGCCTGGCGGGAAAAGCAGATACACAGACACATGTTTTCAGAATTTGTGTGTGAATAAATGATTTTATTGATGTTCAAAATGAAACATGACAAAGTGACAGTTTTGTTGTTATGTTGTTATTTCTTTGATATGTATTTGTCTCTTCACTGAATTATTTATGTACTTACACATCGTGGTAAAATAATCTGAATATTAAGAAAAAAAACAAGATGCAGTCATACGACCGAATATTTTATTTTGAAATGTGGGACAGGAAGTGTGTGTGCTGCAGGTGTCACAGTATTGACGTGTCCAGGTGTGTTCGTACCGATCGTCATGGGTTTGGTTTACTCTGAGGTGAGAAAGTCTTTGTTGACACAAACGCTTTTATTCTGTGACCAGATGCTTTTATTTTGTTTCACCTGGCGTCTCCTCGAAGCTGCTTCCGGCCCGGACAGGTGAGTTTAGTCCGGCGTGAGACTGACTGTCCCAGGTGATCCGGCGGGAACATCAGCGATGACAAAACCAACAGATCCGGGTCTGAGTCTGATCCAGGTCTGGGTCTGATCCGGGTCTGAGTCTGATCTGGGCCTGAGTCTGATCCAGGTCTGGGTCTGATCCTGAACTGGGTCTGATCCAGGTCTGAGTCTGATCCTGAACTGGGTCTGATCCAGGTCTGAGTCTGATCCTGAACTGGGTCTGATCCTGAACTGGGTCTGATCCGGGTCTGAGTCTGATCTGGGCCTGAGTCTGATCCAGGTCTGGGTCTGATCCTGAACTGGGTCTGATCCAGGTCTGAGTCTGATCCTGAACTGGGTCTGATCCAGGTCTGGGTCTGTTCAGGTTTTTCACAGCTGGAAACCATTAACACAACATTCCAAACATTTAGCGAATCTGATCCAGATCTGAAGAATGTGGATCTGTGAGTCCATGACGGTCTGAGAGACTGATCCAGTTTAACTGTACAGGCAGTTTCTGTGGTCCAGATCTCAGTTTTCAGTTTTCAGGTTTCAGGTGTCAGGTGTCAGATTTTAGGACCAGTTCCAGGTCCAGATCCAGATCCAGGTCTCCTCAGGAAGCATCACCCAATCAGAACATTAGTAGTAGTAGTTCAAGGCTTTATTTTGGCGAGGCTGGTGGATGGTCGTGTAAAGGTCAAGGGTCAGGGGTCAGGTGGTCCTCACTTTGTGGTTTCCATGGTTACAGCCGATCTGTCAGGCAGCCTACGATGGAAAGGTCCGTCAGCTCTACCACTTCCTGTCCGAGGATCCAAACGGCCTGAACGTCCAGGAACCTCGCAACGGAGACACGCCCTTAATCGCTGCCTGTCGTCGTGGAAACGTGGTGGTGGTCAACTACCTGTTGGACAATCAGGCCAATGTCCAACTGACCAATAAGGTACTTTCACCTGATGATGTCATCCCATTCCCCAGGTTCAAAAACACTTTATTAACACAACTGTCGACAAAGAGATTAATACATAACACAAGTCTTGTGTGTGTCTTTGTGTGTCTCAGAAACAGAGGACTTGTCTCCATTATGTGTCCAAGACGTCTCTCTCTCTCCTGGACTACCTGTTGATCGCGCTCCTGATGCCGATCCTGTTGCTGGGATACTTCCTCCTGGTGCGTTCGCTGGCCCCTCACAGTGTCAGACAACCCGTCACCTCTCTCCCAATTGATAGTGTCATAACAGTGTGTGTGTTTGTCTGTCTCTCTCTGTGTGTGTGTGTAGCTGCAGAAACAGAGACAGTCCGTCTCCGTCATGACGGCCGTCTTGAGCAGCAGAATCAACGTCAACGCTGTGGACTATGTGAGTTGCCCCCGTGCTATGACTGGTTGACAGGGTGTGATGTAAACTCTAGATATGGTCCTGGTCCAGCCCCAGGTCAAGGTCCAGGTCTCAGGTGCAGATGTGTGAGGTTAAAGGTCAGGAGGTCAGCGTTCAGAGACGTCCGGCAGCTTCCTGTGTGTGAATGAGGCAGAGTGAAGCCTGTTACTGTGACTTTGGACTAATAAAGTTTAATTTAAAGGTTCTGCCACTGTCCATAGCTAAGTTAGCCGGCTAGCATTAGCGCTGTGTCAGTTGTGTTTCAGTGTGTTTTTTGTGTGTTTGTGTGTTTGTGTAGAAAGGAAATACTGCCCTTCACTACACCTGTCTGAGGAAAAGTTACCGTCTGGTTCGACTGCTGCTCGACAGAAGCGCAGACGTCAACATCAAGAATAACGTATGTATCAACGTGACGACAAACACACCATTCATGACATCACAGCTCTGAGCCCCGCCTCTTTCCTGAGCAGGATGGAGAGACGCCGCTGGACATCGCCAAGAGACTGAAGTTCCACAAGATCGTCCGCATGCTGCAGAAGACGCAGTGATGGACAGACAGCCGGACAGATGATGGACGTGTCTTTGCTGTCACGTCCTGTTTAAAGGTGATGATGTCATCAAAGGTCGAAACCTCCTGTTTCTTTTCACTTCACTGAAAAAGTGGTGATGTTGTTGCAGCACAGTTCATGCTAACAGTTTCCCTTTAGCCCCAGTCTTTGTGCTAAGCTAAGCTAATGACACCCCACCCGTCTGTACCGACGTAGCTCAAAGTCCTGACTCAGACCAGGACCAGACCAGACCAGACCAGGACCGGAATATTGAACTGTACCACATCACGTTTCCTCTTCCTCTTCTTCAGGTGTTAAACTGAAGTAAAACTCGAGCTCTTTATCATTTCTGTTTATTTATCTTAAATAAAAAACAGGTTTGCATTGATTGATTGATTATGATAAAACAGAAACGATAGTACAAACATTTAGCTCCGCCCACCATCATTAAGGTCACACAGGATTAATTTATACTCAACATTAAAACAAGAAAAACTAGTCACAGTTTTCACCATCGGTATTTGATGCTAACATTAACGTCAGCCAGTTTCTGTTGGACACTTTAAAACCAGTGAAACCTGTTCAGGTCTGAGGTTAAAAAACCTGTTCAAAGCACGAGAAAACTTCCTGTTACTTCACAATGAAATTTGATCAGGCTCTAATCAGTGCTGGACACAAACACAAACACACACACGGTCTAGCGATGTTCCTGCAGCAGCCTGAGGATGGAGGGAAACATCTGTTCAGGAGCATCGAGGCCCCAGATGAAATCCAGATGTTCCCAATGTTCAATGTGCTGATGGAAGACCAGGTGAGGCACCTGTGGAGAGATGGGCGGGGTTTTAGGTTTCATCATTGTCTTCCTGTCACCTTTGACCTCTTTGACTCACCTGAGTGAGGAGGACAGCCACATCTTTAGGGTCTGCCAGCGTGTCCTGTCCCCCTGAGAACAAGGCGGTGGGAACCTTCATATCCTGGACACGGTACTGCGGTGGAGTGGACTGAGGCGGGACAGAGACAGGAAACAGGAAGTGACCACACGAGACAGAGCAGAGTGACCGCAAATGTAACATCACATTTTAGTCATCTACATGACCAATAAAAGCATTTTACTAGTATCGTTTTCATTTCCTCTAATGGCTAAAAAACTGCTCTTCATCACCCTCATCCTCATCATCATCATCACCATCTGAGACCCAGATCAGGTCTCAGGAGGACTGGACTCACCTGGTTGTAGTGCTTCATGTTTCCTACAGGTCCAAAGTCAAATGCCATCAGTTTCCCTCCATGAACGGCCTGAAAGTACAGCTTCACTGTGAGTGGGCGGGGTCAGTGTCACGTTACCACGACGACATCCATTAAAAACTCAGCTGTGTGAAAGACCCACCGGGCACACTGACCATGATATTATCTAACAGTACGGAAGCCCAGAGAGGACAGACAGTCTCTTACCTGGGCCCAGTGGACCATGTTCTGGACTGAGGTCCCAGCAGGACAGTGTGTGGTGTAGACCGGAGTCCGAGTCTGGAAACAAACCCAGAAATATGACTGTTGGACTCTGTGTGTGTGTGTGTGAGCGTGTGAGTGTATGTGTGTGTTATGGACCATGTTCAGGTTCCCCTCGTCGAAGCCACACAGGATGAAGAACAGGTTTCCACACAGTTCACTAAGAAGCTGCTTCCCACACACATGTTCAGCAAACCACTCGATCACGTGACTCTGAGGCAGAAAGTCCCGCCTCCCAAACAGGTCCTGAAGGGGCAACGCCATGACATCATCAGTACATCTTTACATCATTAGCACCCCCCACATGTTATAGCAGCAGGTTACAGGACTGAAACCAGACATACAAGAAAATCTGAATAAATAAACAAGATAAAGTCAAACTAAATCTGTACTCATTAAAAGTATCACAGACTCGTTAGCAGGAACTCAGGTCTTACCCAGATGAGGACATCTGGCAGGACGGACAATTTGGTCATGGGGCTGCTTGTGAACGCGACGGTTGCTACAGGAGCTAAACCGAAGAACAGCCTGATCTTACTGGCCAGTTCAGGCAGCGTGGAGAATGCTATGAATGCTGGGAAATAAGAGAGACTGTAAGAACAATGTTACCAGGAATAAAAGATGATTAGAAACATTCAAGGAGTCATGTTCAAACTGCAGCCAAAACCTGCAAACTTGTATGTCTGTGTGTGTCACCTATAGTGGTTCCCTGTGAGTGTCCGATGTAGTAGATCTGGTTTTGTCCCGTCACCTTCAGAATGTGGTTTACAACAGCTGGGAGATCCTTCAGAGCCATCTCATCATAACTGTGGACACACAGGTAGACAGGTGATGTCAGACAGCTGGTGTGATGTCACAAAGGAGGTGTGATGTCCGTCAGGTGTTTAGTACCTGAATCTCCAGAAGTCCTCCTGGTCCGGTGTGAGGGACTGGTGTTTCCTGGACCAGGTGTTTCCTCGGCTGTTTCCAATCCACACGTCGTAGCCGGCGTCGGCCAGCACGTATCCCAGACTGCAGTTGGGCAGGTTGGTGATCCAGTTACTGCCGGCAGCCAAGAGACCATGCTGGAGCAAGACCGCCGGCCTTGGACCTGCAGCACACAGAAACCAATAACGGTTGAAACGTTTAGACCAGACTGGAGATCCTGATGGAGCAGAGTTCAGTCTTTACAAACAGGAAGTGAAGGTCTGATGAAAAATTTCAGCTTAACCAACTGGTGAACTTGACCCAGCAGGATACCAAGTGATTAATCTAGTAATGAACAGCAGCTCCTCACTCTGAGCTCCTGTAGACTCTTGAACCTTCTCAAACTTCCCAGAGGGACAAGACTCTGACCTGAAATGGGTTTGAGTCCCTGTGGGATCCTGTTGACAGTCAGGATGTACCCATCCTCTGTCAGCACCTCGTGTTCCTCGGCAGTGTAGCCCCAGTGTCTGATGATCTCCGACTGAAGGCGGGAAACAGTGACAGCAGGTTATCAAGTTCATCTTCCAACAGAAAGACAAAGCAGAGCAGCTTCAACTCTGACTGACTGACGGTGCTGCTGAGTCCTGGCGACATCCTGGATCTTTATTTGACATGGACAACAGTTCGACCATATATGGTCAGTGTCAGGTAAAGGTGAGGGGGTTGGTCAGTGCGTTTAAAAGTGCTTCTGATAAAGACCAGGTCCTGTGAGGCAGAGCTGAGGGCAGCAGAACATGTGACCGGCCCGTCAGGTGATGTTTTCTCGTTTTATCTCAGTAGAAGCAGTTGATCTGTAGTGATGGGAAACTCCACTCCTTTCACTGACTCCAGTTTATACGACTCACTCACCAAAGTGAATTGGCCATTTGAGTCACTGAGTCAGTGTGCACACAAGCCCCACCCAGTCCTAGTCCCGCCTGATTTCATACCGTTAAATCCACTGATTTTAAGCGGGAAAGTCACTTCAAGGACATTTTTTATTTAGCGTACCAATTATCTTTGTGAGACAAACATAATGTCCTGTTTTAATCTGAGTGTCTGTGTGCGTGGATGGGGATGTGCCCTGAGTGGGGGACATTGTCTTATTTTTATTTTCTGATGTGGAGAGTGCTATATAATAAAATTTGATTGGATGACAAGGCAGGATTTATATGCTGTGAATGTGACCATGTTACTGTGAGAGGAGTCTGTGGTGGGGCCGGGCTTCTGTGAGCGGGGGAATGACGGCTCATGGGGGGGGCTAATACAGTGATTAACTTCAGTCCCTGCAGTCACAACAGAGACACGTTGTCTGCCCTCCTCTCTGCAGTCAGCTGACTGTAGCAGGCACGAGTCATTGAACGAGTCAACAGTGATGGAGAATTGAGATTAATGAGTCCGTAAAATGACTTTGGAGCTTTGAGTGATTCATTCAGGAATCGCACATCACCATTGAACAGGGCCAGGACCAGGGCCAGGACCAGGGCCAGGACCAGGGCCAGGACCAGGACCAGGACCAGGGCAACCAGGGCCAGGGCCAGGACCAGGACCAGGACCAGAGCCAGGACCAGGACCAGGACCAGGGCAACCAGGGCCAGGGCCAGGGCCAGGGCCAGGACCAGGGCCAGGACCAGGGCCAGGGCCAGAGCAACCAGGGCAACCAGGGCAACCAGGACCAGGACCAGGGCCAGGGCCAGGGCCAGGGCCAGGACCAGGACCAGGACCAGGGCAACCAGGACCAGGACCAGGACCAGGGCAACCAGGGCCAGGACCAGGGCCAGGACCAGGACCAGGGCAACCAGGACCAGGACCAGGACCAGGGCAACCAGGGCCAGGACCAGGGCCAGGACCAGGACCAGGACCAGGACCAGGACCAGGGCAACCAGGACCAGGACCAGGACCAGGGCAACCAGGGCCAGGACCAGGGCCAGGACCAGGACCAGGACCAGAGCCAGGACCAGGACCAGGACCAGGGCAACCAGGACCAGGACCAGGACCAGAGCCAGGACCAGGGCAACCAGGGCAACCAGGGCAACCAGGGCCAGGGCCAGGACCAGGGCCAGGACCAGGGCCAGGACCAGGACCAGGACCAGGACCAGGACCAGGACCAGGGCCAGGGCCAGAGCAACCAGGGCAACCAGGGCAACCAGGACCAGGACCAGGACCAGGACCAGGGCAACCAGGACCAGGACCAGGACCAGGGCAACCAGGGCCAGGACCAGGGCCAGGACCAGGACCAGGACCAGGACCAGCTCTTCTGATGTGTTTTCGCTCAACAAACAGGTTTCAGTCAACATCATCAGGTCAAAGTTCACCAGATCTGCTTCCCTTTCTGTTTACACTGCTTAAATACAGCTGACCTCTGACCCCACTGCAGGAACTCCTCACCACATCAATAACTTCCGTTTTCAAAATAAAACGGGGGGGGGGGGGGGGGGGGGGGGGGGCAGTATTTTCTGAATAAAAGTGGAGCTCTGTCTCTTATTTGTTTACTCACAATGTTCATGTGCACTTCAGGGTCCAGTCTCTGCTGTGAGTCATTGGAGTGTCGGTGGACGAAGGACGGGCGAGCATCAGTTGGTCCAGTGTGGGTGAGGCCAAAGAGGACAAACACACACACCGCAACACACACCATCATCAGTCTGAACAAACACACACACACACACACACACACACACACACACACACACAGCAGACAACAGTCAGACTGATGCGTTCATGTCTCATGATAAAATGTCAGTATAGTTCAAAAGTTCAAAGGTTGTTTTACAAAGAGGCTCATTGATGTCATGTGATCATGTGATTAACGGTAATTAACCAATGAGAGGACGCGTTGTTAAAGACATTTTCACGTTTTAACTGGATCTTTCTGTGATCCTCCTGCCTGCTTTTCTGTTCCTGTTTTTTCCTTTTCTCCGACTGTCAGTGAACGCCTTTCTCTTTGGCTCATTCTTCACGAACGGACAGATTTGGCGGGAAAACTGACGTTCAGTCAGACGTAATGACCGGAAATTAAGTTAATGAGAGTTAATAACGGATTAACGGCTCACCTGCCCGCGAGCTCTGCTGTCCGTCCCGGAGCTTCTTCACCTGGAAACTTTGTCCTGGTGACCGGAAGACACAACGTGACGCCACGGGGGTCCCGCTCTCTGATTGGTCAAAGAAGGATGGGGGGGGGGGGGTGTCGATCATTAACCCTTTGTGTGATCAGCCAATCACCTGGTGAGCTGATCCATCCTGGTCATCGATCACGGAGGTGATTGGATTTCATCAATGATCAAATTATGAAAGACCAAAAATGATCAGGAGGAATCAGCACACAAACCAGGAAACAGTAAAACTACTCAATGGATCCTTCAAAATAAAAGCACAGCCCGCCACAGAATAAACAGTTGAACTGAAATTTAAAAAAAGTTAAAACTGATTTTTGACCTTAAAATAAAATATTGACGTTTGTAAAACCGTTTGGACGAACATGGAACACACTCCGTCCCTTCACCGGTTTATTCTGACAACAAGATCGTTTGTTTTGAAAATCCTAGTCGGATGTTCCTTGGATAGTTTTTGTTGGCCAGTCCTTCAGCAGTTTAATAACAGGGACGGGGCTAAGTCTTCAGGTCCTCAACCCCTGCTGGTCTTGGTCAGACCCGGATCCTTCTGTCCTGGCGGTTTTAACCGGGTCCGCTTCTCAGATGTCCCGGGTGTTGATCGTGGGGGCCGGGCTGACCGGCAGCTTGTGCGCATGTCTGCTGAGGAGGGAGCTGCAGGTCAAAGTTCACATTGAGGTTTGGGACAAAGCGCGAGGAGCCGGTGAGTGTCACCAGCCCAGATCCATAAGTTCCCGGGCTCAGACCTAGACCTGAACCGGGACCGGGTCTCATTCAGCAGACCCTCATAAACCCGCTGCAGAGGGACTGAGGTCAGAGGTCAAAGGTCACACACCAGGACAGTTTCAGTGTCAGAAGACCGTTCTGCTCAGAAATGACCCATAAATGTTTGTTTGTTTGTTTCAGTCTATCAGCAGAAATCAGTTAACGAACTTTGATTCAAACTGACAGTCAAACCTTTATTTAAACTTCTCAGGATAGTCAGGGAGCTGAGATCAGCTGATCAGACAAACGTCCCAAAGCTTCAACCTCCAACTTCATTAAAGAGTTAAATTTAGAAAAAAAGTCTGGACATAAAGTCAGCATGAACCATGAAGTCTATAACACAGAACTGTCTGTCTCTCAGGAGGCAGGATGTCCACCAGTCGTCCTCCCGACCCGTCGTCACACTCTGCGGACCTTGGAGCTCAGTACATCACAACCACAGCTGCCTACACTCGGTCACACCACAGGTATGACACACCTGTCCTCTGCAGTGAGTCCACCAGTCCACTGAGGAGGTCTGATATATGTGTGTGTGTGTGTGTGTGTGTGTAGCCTTTACTCGGAGCTGCTGTCTGCAGGCATCCTGCAGCCTCTCCACGGTCTGATCGAAGGTCTGAGACAGAGAGATGACAGCAAAGACTACGTGACGCCACTGGGCATGTGCAGTGTGGTCAAACATTTCCTGTCTGAGTCAGGTAATCAGCAGTGTAAAGCCCCTGAGCTCTCAGCTGTGTCCCTTGGTCTTCACAGAGGACTCGGTTGGTCTGGTTGTGATTAAAAGATCCATGTTGGATCAGTCAGATGCGATTGTTTGAATCTCAGACTCTGTTGATGCATCAGGAGCTGATTTGTTCTTTGAGCGTCATGTGACTGGCCTGTTTCGCCGCGGTGCATCATGGGAGGTTCAGAGGAAGCAGGGAGACAGTGAGATGTTTGACGCCGTCGTCCTGACGATGCCGGTCCCTCAGATCCTGCAGCTGCAGGGAGACCTGGGACACTGTGAGACACCAAAACACACAAACACACTGCACCGACACACAGCTGCATTGATGTGGTCTCGCCACAGGGGGGCAGGAGGACCACATCCACCTGTTGTGATGTCATCACAGTGTCATGATGTCGTTCAGCCTTAAAGGGCCGAGACCTCCCTTCTAATCCTCATGACCCCCAGAGTCCTGAACCTGAACCCAGAAAGAACCAGGACTGCACATTCATCAGGGCTTTTATTTTGGATGAGGTGATGACTACTTCCTCCTCTTTCAGATGTTTAGACCTAAACTATCAAATGACACACACACGCACACTCTGTGCTGCAGACAAAGGCTCCTCCACATGTGTGTATCTCTTTAGATGATGATGTCATCTGCAGTTAATCTGATTGGCTGACAGGGGACAGCGCCCATTTCCTCTCACACACACACACAGATTATAATTAGCTCTGTGTCTCTGAAGTGTATTAAAACATGGAGCTGAGTCCAATCAGAGCCGTTTGTAAATTTGGGCTCTGTCCCTTTCTGTCTCAGTTCTGTCTGCTGAGCAGCAGCATCAGTTACATCAGGTCGTTTACTCATCACGCTTCGCCGTCGCTCTCTTCTTCCCTCCGGACGCCGTCCTCAGTGTCCCCTGGGTGGCTCAATACGTCACAGACAACTCTTGTATCCGCTACATCGCCGTGGATTCACGCAAACGTAACGCAGGTGTGTGAGCTCACCTGTCTGAGGTTTATCTCTCCAGATGTTACAGATGTCTCACCTTTATTTTCATGTGACCGTGCAGACACACCTGGCCTCGGGCCATCGCTTGTTGTCCACACCAGTGTCCCTTTTGGCATGGAGCATCTGGACTGGGACAAGGAGGATGTTCAGCCAATCATCTTACAGGAGCTCCACAAGCTGCTGCCTGGCCTGCCTCAGCCAATCAGCATCAAGTGTCAGAAATGGAGGTACTCCCAGGTGAGTTGAGAAAAATCCCACTGCCCTGAACACCTCAGTGAGAGAGCGATCATTCTGTGAACCCTGCCGTCCCTCCTGTAGGTGCTGACCTCGGTGTCAGGCTGTCCAGGTCACATGACTGTCCTCGACCAGCCGCTGCTCGTCTGCGGCGGCGACGCCTTCAGTCACTCTAACTTTGACGGCTGTGTGGAGTCAGCACTGAGCGTGCTCAGTGTGCTAAAGAGCTCGCTGACAGCAACGCCATGACAGGAAGTTGTGATCACCTGATTCTGTAATCAAGCAATAGTCAACAGAAGGGATTGATGCATAAAAGTTTATAAAGGAAGTGATCTCGTTTCTGTTTCATTTGTTGTGTCACATGTTGTTTGACCTTTAACCTCCAGATGATCAGTGTAGAAATCACACGTCCAGAGGTCAAAGCACTGAGACCAAGTTTAACTCAGACCTGGACCACGAGGTGAATCTGACCCTGGAGGTTCAGCTCCATTGAGCCGCCTGATTCAAACCAGAGAAGAAGAATCTGCTTCCTGCTGCGTCTCACTTCCTTTGATCTTTTTATAGCAGCAGATACGACAGAATTAGTTCTGTTTGGAGGCTACAGAGAGTGTGTGTGTGTGTGAGACCTCCTTTCTGCTGCTTGTTCTTCAGTCCTTCAGAGCGTGCTCAGTCAAGTAGCTGCATTGCATTGTGGGTGAAGCCGTTATAATTTCTGCCAAGTCATTGGACGATCATGTGTCGTCTCCCTCAGATGAACAGATGATGCTCGTGCTCCCTGAGGATGTACCGTCACTGTGGCACCCCCTCAGGTCTCTGATACCAGACTGGAAATAAAGACGGACACCATTTCTGTGATTTCACTGCAGGTTTCTGAAGCTCAGCGTGAGCTGGTGCTTCAGGGTTCAGCCTCAGAGGATCCTGACTGCAGAATAATGAATAATGGCCTCAGTATTAGCCACGTTAGCATGCTAACACTGTGTGTGTTTGAACATTAACATTCAATCATTGACCAATCAGAGACAACAGCTGTTTATAAATATTTATCCACCTTTACAGTGTTTTTATTGAATTATAAAACAGGAAGGGACAGAATAAAAGAATGGGGGGGGTCAGTTTAACATGACACGTTTCCATGGTGATATGGGTCAAAGTTACAAGTTTCCTGTTTGTTGACTGAGTGGAAAAACAAAATCAACATGACTGTGGACCACAGAGCTGAGACCAGAACCAGAACCACCTCACTCTGCTCCAGACAATGAAATGACACAGGAGGACCAGACCTGAACACAGAACCACATCTGCCAAACCATTTGGATCCAGACTCACTGAAAACAAAGTCATTCAGTCCAGAAACATCCGTTTTTGGCTTCAGATGAGGGTTTTGGACCAGATGTCTCAGCTCGTCTCTCGTCCAAATGAACGAGGACGCTGCTTCCTCAACCGGCAGCTGTTAGCTTTAGCCTCAGGATCTTAGCATGTCATCACATCTGTCCATTAGGTCCATTTTTGATCTGAGGATGAATCTTAGAATTTCCTCCCACCATTAATTCAACAGAGCTGATGTTAGCTCACGGCAATATGTCATCAGCTGCCCTTTAACCTCCAGCTGACAGATGTGGTCACGACTCTGAGTTTGTGTCATGAATCAGAAGACAATCCCCAGTTTGATGTAAAGGTTCATAGGACAACGTCTCTGTTCAATCAACAAAAGCCAAAGCAACAACTTAAAAAACAGATTCCTGTTTCAGTGTGACCTTTGGCACACACTCACATTTCACCTTCCACCTTTAAATTTTTACATTCAGTAAATACAAACAAGTTTTTGAAAACTCTACTGTGGTTTTTGTCCAACAGATGACTAAGAGACTGATATTACGTCCTTTACTGGGTCAGAGTACGGCTCAGTAAATGTGAAAGCACTTTAAGGCAAAACGCAGACAGAACATGACAAAGACCGGGTTCCCCTCATCAACTCAAACAGACCGCAGATCAACATGAAGCCTCTTTTGGCAGGAGAGCTGAAGCATCAATTTTCCCAGTAAAGAGACAAGACGGTGATGCTTCTGCAGTGAAGGAATGACAGAAGTCAGACATGTAAAACTGTTCTTGAACATTGTGGTCGTGATTAAGGGGCAAATTGGGGTCAAAGGTGGTATCTGTGAGCCGGGTCTGAGGTCCCTTTACAGAGTCCAGATGCTGCAGCCCAACACGTTCAGACGTCACCTCAGAGGAAACGTGGCTGATGTCACTGTTTGCACCAAACATTCAGGTTCTGGTTTCTCTTTTCTGACAGCGTCTATTTCCTGTCTAGAAATCTAGTCGCAGAAAAGCATTTTGTTATGAAACTTTCCAAAGTTTTGTTCTTTTGTTTCCTCTCTG
Organism: Remorina albescens; assembly: GCA_034769265.1. Taxonomy (NCBI): domain Eukaryota; kingdom Metazoa; phylum Chordata; class Actinopteri; order Carangiformes; family Echeneidae; genus Remorina; species Remorina albescens. Next base: position 204,754 of record CM068480.1, read on the forward strand.
ACTCTAAACATGTGCAGGAACCCTGAACACCCTTCTAGACGGAACCGGATTGAACGAAATTAGAATTTCCCAGGTGGATTCGACACAACTGAACTAGGACTTATTGTCTACAACTGTCGGCTTCAATGTGGTCATAATAAAAAGATGTGGAGCACCTGGAACAGTCAGAGCCAAGGACAGCACCGACCTGGCCTCAGAAACCAAGACCTGCTCAGTTCACACCAGCTGGTTTAGTACACAACCAGCACCAGCAGAAAGAAGAATATCCTGAAAGTGTTTGGGCATGAAGTTACCCATAATACCAAGCACCTAGATTTTTGCAGACGCCAGTTTATAATGAGCTTAATTCAACCTTTATACCAGGAGAGAGTGATGCATCCTGAAGAAAAGGTAGGACTGTGGTAGTTTAGAGAAAAAGCTACCGTGACAAACACAAAGAGCCTCAGCTGTTTTAGTTTAATCCAGGTTTTCTGGGGCAGATTCTGGAGTCCACAGCATATGGTACTGGTTTTTAACCTGCTCAGCAGAGCCGATCTTCAACTGGTCATGTCTGGACGGGCTGATGACAGAAAGTAAGGCCAGGCCTGACAGCACCCAACAGGACTCTGACAGACTGTGTTGCTGTAAAAACATCAGCAGCTACACAAACAGAGTCTGGGGACGGATCACTGATGGCAGAGCTGCTGAGCGTCACGACCGGACAAACACTGCTGGTAGAAAGCAGCACAGATGAACAGGAGGCTCAGCTTAGCACCTGGAACCCAACATGGTGGACAGTTGGCCCAGAACTCTGTCTGCTGGGAGCACAAAGCTACGGACTAATGTTTCACTGAGCCTGGGATCTTCTGACTCAAAATAAATGGCCTTCCAACAGCATGAACATCTGGAAACATCACGAGAACACTCCACCAGAAATCACTAGAAACACTTTGATTGGCTGTAAAAGCTTCTTCCCTCAAATGGCTGTTGGGCTCAGTCCCAGGAAGGACCCAGAGGAATCACGTCAACGGCCTAACTGGGACAAACCTGCTTGGTATCACCGTCATTGGTCTTTGAACGTCACGTCCTGTGTGATCCTGGGCTTGACAACGTCTGCGAGGTGGACAAGAGGACCTTCATGTCCTACCTCGGTCTTGGACCACGCCATGAACTACAGAACCAGCAGGGCTGAAATCAGATGGAGCACCAAATGTTTGGACGGAAAAGTTAGGCGTCAGGAAATAAATCATCCAAGGTCTGTTTACATCCTGGAAAGGCTTAAAAACCCCACCTGGAGCCAAGAGGGGGTTCGATTTTGGTGTTCTGCTCCAGTGAGATTAGATCTAGGGTCTAATAGAAACTGTTCAGATCCCTCAGGATCATTTGCTTCTGTAAATTCCAGACAGAGTCGTCTTGTACCAGTCGGAACATTAACGTGATCCTGGAGTTGTCCTTCATGGCATTAAAGGTACAGGTTGCAAGAGTTTAAGTGCTTAAAGTAGTACTGAATACAATGATTAATAGTCTACGGACAGAGTAATATTCATCTGTCAGAAACCAAAGTCAGAGGACAATCCTTGTGACTTCTAAAACATACCACAAATCCACGTTGGGTCCTGACCCCAAAGATGAAAAACTGATTAAACCTCCCAAAGGGCAGATTTAGAAAACAACTGTAGTTCAACAGAAGTCAAATCAGCAACATGAGTCAAGCAGGCGTCTGGGATGGACTCACTTTACCCAGAATTACATACAAAGCCAACTGCCCTTTATTTTGGGGGTCGGGGGGGGGGGGCAGATCTTCCAGAGGGAATGGTTATAATGTGTGTAGCTTGTTTGTTTAGCTTAATGATTGATACAAGAGAATAACAAAAATATGTTTCTGTAGCTGTCGGAGCTGATTGAAGGAGAGAAGAGAATCCTCCTGTGCAAAACTGGAGACAGAAAAGTCCTGCAGACACTTTTCACAGTCGTTTGTACTGTTGGTGTTTCAACAGCAGATGATTGACAGGTTCTTCTTCATTGTCACATTCAAACATCAGGCAGTCGCTCGTCTCCGTGTGCTACCTTGGCCCAAACCCAGTCCGGCTCCCACTGGTCAAACTGGGCTGGACCAGCAGTGTCAGGTCCAGCTTAGTCAGACAAAATAAAGGAGTGCAACGGGTTTGGGGGCTCAATGGCTCTTTTGTGGTGAACCCACCAGTGCAAACCGGCTCAGGCCAGCTGGTTTATATCAGCTGAGATGGGTTCAAACTGATCCAGACCAACTCAGGACAGTCCGGTTCCATCTGGTTTGTCTGGAGGATTTTTGAAGACCAAGATTTAAAAGCTGAACTTTCCAGTAATGAACCACAATCAACCAAGAACTGAACGAGCCTCGTATCTGGTTTTTGGTTGATTTATACTCATGACGTTTAAAAACAATGAGGTCACTTTTCTCCCTTCAGTTCCTCCTGGGATCCCAAGAAGATCCAGACCTGATGGGACCTGTAGTCTCTCCAGAGGTCTGGGTCGACCCAGGTCTCCTCGCTCTTCTCCCATGTGACAAGTTTACTTAACTGAATACTTGTTTAGTGTCCTGGATCTTAGATTTCATATGAATAGGGAATGAGCAGTGACGTCAGTCCTGGTCTTCAAAAACCCAACAGACCGAAGAACAGCTGAGGTTTGAAGGTGAGAACACAGACAGAAGTCGACTCTGATGCAGCTTCACAAACCTGAAGAGGTGGAAAGATTAAGGAAACAGGAAAGGACAGAAGGCTGGAAGGACACATGGGGGCTGGGGGTTTATCAGACCAACATCTAAACAAGTCTACTCGTCTTTCAGTTTGTTTATATTCAAGTTTTACCTTTAACTTTAGACTCTGTCCATTCGTCTGTCTTATTGTCCGTTTGCCGTCCATCTCCCGGCCTTGCCCCGCCCGCACCTTTATCCTCACTCTTCTTCGCCATGTCATGTGATTGTCCAGGTGTAAAGGGGGCGTGGGGACCGAGTTCTTTGATCCCAGAGTCCAACAGATGTGGTCCATGGTTACATTCCCCCGTAAGGTAACACACACTAGTCTTAGTGTGGGGACTGTGTGTACATATATTTATGTATACACACACACACACACACAAATATATATATATTTATATATATAAATATACATACACAGACACACACACACTGTGTGCGTGTGCGTGTGTGTGTCTATATGTACATATATATACACATACATATATCCGTTTGTGTGTGCGTGTCAGACTTTTGTGATCTGGTTGTGGTGGTCCTCTTCGAACGGCTCGTTCTCTGGGTCCGAGTCCGTGGTGTCAGAGTAGCGGTAGTGATCCGGTTCATTGTCGCTGACGTCTGGGGTCACCGAGGCTGACGTGCTGCTGGCGTCACAGTTCGCTCCTTCCTCCACTGTCTTCGTAAAAAAAAGTTTGACCTGGAGCAGAGACAGAGCCAGATGGTCACAAGTTTGAGTCCCTTGTTGTTAAAATTATAAATCCAAACATCAGCTGGTCTGCAGACCTGTTATTCCTCCTGATGGTTCTTCCTGTCTACTTAAACAGAATCAGCTGATCTGTCCTATCTGAAACTGACTTCAGTGATAAACTGATGAACCGAGTTAGTTCAGATCTTCTGGCTCTAAAAGGGTTAATGACCCTGAAACCTTCACATGTTCCTGATCTTTTACTTCCTGTTCTTACCTTTAAAAATCTTCCCTCGTCAGATCTCATGAAACTAGTAGATGTTTTACCTTGAAGTTGGGGGAGAAGTTCCTGTTGGCCTTGTCCTTGTTGGCCTTGTCCAGGTCATTTTTGATCAGCGTCAACACCAAGTATTCGTTGGTCTCTCCTCCCATCATCATGGTCGTCATCACCCCCAGGTTCTGGTGCGTCCTGTCGGCCAGCTCCCGCAGCGTCCCAGCACTGCCGTTCTCCAGTTTGTCCAGGTTCTCCTCCGGCCCCGGGATGAAAAACGTGTTGACCCAGAAGTGAAACATCTTCTCCTGGAGGGACAGAAGAAGAGTCTGAGAAGTTAACCAGCTTACTGGAGACCACGAACTGCAGGTGATTACATCTTCCAGTGTTTGGGATGGTCGTTCAGAGATGTTTGATGAGCCAAGTCAACAAGTTAACTGTAAAATTAAATGAAACAACATCATGAAGTTAAAGTTGAGCTCATCTGCAGTGACTCCTCACCTTCTTCATCATCTTGTTCTGCTTGTGGAAGAACTCCACCTTGATATCTCCACAGACAGGAAGTGGCTGCGGGAACTCAAACAGCATCAATTTGTCTTCCCGCCGTGTGTGGGCGGGGTTAGAGGTGTGAATCTTCACCTTCAGCTGGTAAACCACAAACTGGGGATCTGCAGGAGAACAGCAGCACATCAGCACATAATAACCGAGTCAGTGGATCGGTGGATCAGCGGTTCAGAGTCAGACTCACTGCAGGTTCCTGCGGTGAACATGGGGATGGTCTCGAACAGCATCTTATGGAAGAGCAGAGCTACAGGTTTGTACTGCAGCTGGTTCCTCAGCAGGTAGCTGTAATAGACCACGTACCGCCGCTGACTCGGGATGGTCACACCCTGCACACACAACACACAGACACACACACACACACACACACACAATTACTCTTCATCTGGTCAAAAAAATGGCCAAACTTACCAGTCACTGTTCCAGTCAGGTGACCTGTGAGTGTCAGCTGATGTCAGGTGTGTGTGGCAGATTAATATGAATGAAGTGGCTCTAGGTTTGGATGATGTCATCATGTGTTCCTGTATTGCATTTAACGGTGGCGTCCTCACCTTCTTGTCATGGGTGCGGACTTCGCCATAGAAGTCCAGAGCATGCTGAGCCTCCTGAAACTTCCCACGGTGGAGCAGGTAGGCGCAGATCATGACACCAGTGCGGCCTTTTCCCGCCTTGCAGTGGATGGCAGCAACGTGCTGTTCATCTTCGCTCAGCCAGTTATCCAAGTCCGTACAAAATGGCTTGATCAGCTCCAGCTGGGGGGGGTTGTGGTCCTCAAACGGGTACTGAGCCACTGAAAGAGGCACACAGAGTCAGACAGGATCCCAGATCCAAGGCCCCAGACCAGGTCTCTCTGACCCGGGTCCAAGCCAGACAAGTCTTTTAGCCTCAGAGACTCACCTTGACAGTTGAACTTTGAGGTGTCATAATGTCGCTCGGCACAGCTGGAGAGACAGGAAGTCAACTGTGACCAATAATCAATATAACAGAGAGCCAGACGGACAGACAGAAAGACAGGCAGTCATACAGACAGTCAGTCAGTCAGGCAGAAAGACAGAGAGGCAGAACTTACAGGTTGTAGATCTTATAGTGATTCTTGTGCTTTGAATCTAGAAACCTGAAGAGAAAAAGGGTTCCTTTTTAAATCAGCAAAGATATTTGACAGTTAACAGATTAAACCAGCAGATTTCAGGAGGGGTCAAAGGTCAAGCAGGGTGCTGTCTTACCGAACAACGTCATCGATGTTGTTTCTGTAAACTCCTTCCAGCCGCTCTGCGGGGAAGCCCATGGCTATGATGTTAGGATAAATATCTGATCAGTCCGTTAAGGATCAATAATCACACCAGAACCAGGTCTGACCAGTCACTGTGACACACAGTCCTGGATCCTCCCTCTAAACATACCCTGTTCAGCTCAGATGACCATCTACATTTCCCACAATGCCTTTCAGTTCGCTCAAGAATCAGCCTGAAAGAATCTGATCTGTTTTTATTCCTCCACAACTTTTACTGTTAAAGATGTTTCAATAGGTTTGTCTGTCCTCAGCATGTGTAAGTGTGTGTCTTCAGTGTGTGTAAGTGTGTGTCCTCAGCATGTGTAAGTGTGTGTCTTCAGTGTGTGTAAGTGTGTGTCTTCAGTGTGTGTAAGTGTGTGTCTTCAGCGTGTGTAAGTGTGTGTCTTCAGTGTGTGTAAGTGTGTGTCCTCAGCGTGTGTAAGTGTGTGTCTTCAGCGTGTGCAGGTGTGTGTCTTCAGCGTGTGTAAGTGTGTGTCCTCAGTGTGTGTAAGTGTGTGTCCTCAGTGTGTGTAAGTGTGTGTCCTCAGCGTGTGTAAGTGTGTGTCCTCAGTGTGTGTCCTCAGCGTGTGTAAGTGTGTGTCTTCAGTGTGTGTAAGTGTGTGTCCTCAGCGTGTGTAAGTGTGTGTCCTCAGCGTGTGTCCTCAGTGTGTGTAAGTGTGTGTCTTCCGTGTGTGTAAGTGTGTGTAAGTGTGTGTCTTCAGTGTGTGTAAGTGTGTGTCCTCAGCGTGTGTGTCTTCAGCGTGTGTAAGTGTGTGTCTTCAGTGTGTGTAAGTGTGTGTCCTCAGCGTGTGTAAGTGTGTGTCTTCAGCGTGTGTAAGTGTGTGTCCTCAGCGTGTGTAAGTGTGTGTCTTCAGCGTGTGTAAGTGTGTGTCTTCAGCGTGTGTAAGTGTGTGTCCTCAGCGTGTGTAAGTGTGTGTCTTCAGCGTGTGTAAGTGTGTGTCTTCAGCGTGTGTAAGTGTCTGTCCTCAGTGTGTGTAAGTGTCTGTCCTCAGTGTGTCTTCAGTGTCTGTCCTCAGCGTGTGTAAGTGTCTGTCCTCAGTGTGTGTAAGTGTGTGTCCTCAGTGTGTCTTCAGTGTCTGTCCTCAGTGTGTGTGTGTGTGTTGCTGCTGATGCAATGACCCCACCGTTAGCTTAGCCTGTTACAGACCACGGCTGGACCTGATGTGTCCTCATGATCCAATCCGCCTCAGGCCGTCTCCCGGCCCGGTCCAGCCCGGTCGGTGAACCGTCCCTCGAACCCCGTTTAAAAATCAGCTCATTTTAGTGGAAGCTGCGGACAGACGGAACAGACCGAGCTGGACCGGACCAGGAGAACCTCTGACAGGTCCTGGTGGATCCGGTGGATCCGGTCCCAGAGAACCGAACTGAGTCTTCTAAGATCTGGATGGTCCTGTTAATGAAGCCTCCCTGTCGGACACAGAGTCCACTTTAATGTGGGAAATTAACTGTTTTTGGGCCGATGGACAGTCAAAGGATACAGGTCAGGTCCAGGTCGAATCCGTCCTCCTGGTATCGCCTTTTATTTCTGCTCACGATCTCCTTGATTAAAGCCGCCATTGTCCGAGTCCGAGCTCCGGGACAACAGGAGAAAGCTCCCCGAGCCTCCGCTGCCTTTACCGGGGAGAGAAGCCAACTGGGACGGCTAGCCCAGAGCTAAGCGAGCCTCCGGCCGCCGACCTCCACGGTCCAAAACTAGGCCCAGAAAATGTTTCCCGGTGAATAATACGGACACAAACAGCCAAAACACGCCAACGGTCCGGTTCTCCGGCCTCCTAAGCTGCCGCCCCGTGAGCTCCGCGGCGGCCAGCAGCTAGCTGGCCTGCTAGCTGACAGGCAGCCCGGCCGTCGGTGCTGTTTTCTGGGTCAGAACAAGGGGGCGTCGGGGCCTCCTCCCCGCTCGTCCTGCGGGCCCCGGTTTCCAGGTCCCCCCCGGAGACAGAACCATCCACGGATCGCCGTGCGATGGAAATCCAGTCCCCAGGACGGAGGATGGATCCGGTCGTACTGCTCCCGGCCTCGGTGAGCGGCAGAGACGCCGTGATTGGACGCAGACTGACGGAGAGAAAATCTCTCCGAGCGGCCTGAGAGTGATGAAGAGCCGGAAGACACACAGCCGCCGCACTTCCGCCCTGGCCTTCAAAATAAGGGACTTAACGCCGTGGGAGGCCAAAGACAACATAAAGGTCGAAATGAGCTCATTGAGTGTAATTAATCATATTCTCCACTCACGTTTTTCAATCGTACTAACTTACATTCCTTCATGTTCAAGAACAATATCAAAAATAAGGCTGTGATAATTACTATTTACTATTTATTACTATTTACAAAAACCAATAATGGATTCAACAATTAAACATTAATATGACATTTAATCACTAGTGTTGGTTAAATATGATTGATGATATGAATGATTTTAAACGTTCAATCACAGGCTTGGATTAAAATTGGTGCAGCAACAGCAAAATGCATAAATCATGAAATAAAGTTCAAGCTAGTTTAAAAGTAATGAACAAAACATATGAAGAAAAGCCACAACTTTAATATAAATTAATAGAAAATATTAAATATTAATTAGTTTGGATAATAGTATTAAATGTGTAATACAAACTAATTTCTTAGCAGGATTGATGTTCAGTTGCTTAATTGTCAATTCTGAGATCACTTTTTAAATTCATCTTTTTATTTTTCAGGGCATATAGTTTGTTTTGTCTTATATTTTTTGTTTGTCATCTTGCACTGTTAATAAATAAACAAAACTACAAGTACAGTTCATATTAGTGTTGAAAATAGACTGGGCTTTAATTTTCTAAAACCCATCACTTCCTACTGCTACATCAATATGTCTAGCTTGGTGATGCTAATTGTTAGCAGCTAACTGAACTTCCGGAGCCAAACGCATCCTGTCAGCACACTGGGTTGCCAGATTCACGTCACATTATCCTCCCATTCAAAACTTCCATTGCAAAAACGTCGAAATAATATACGCGGGACAAAAACGGACACTTGGTAACCAGCAGGGTCATTATATAATCAGAGAGCGGCATTTTCATTTAGTTTAACTTTCACTTTTTAATTTTTTCCTTTTCTTATCTACTTTTGGAGAAAAGTGGAAACCTGGAGCTCCCCTTTGTGTCGATGGAAACACTGAATATGAAGCGATGTGGTTGTAGTGATGAAGACAGTGTGTGTGTATGTGTGTGTGAAGCTGTGTTTCATTCATTATGTTTCAGCGCCACCTGCTGGGCGGGTTTGATCTGTTTTATATTATTTAATAGGGATTTATTTTTCCTTATTTTGTAACGATGTATTTCCATGTGAACACAGTTTGCAAAACAAATCAATGAATTTATGTTTTTATTACATTATCAGTCGTCTTTAAACGTAACGTATGACGTCACCAACCTGCCTCCTTTGACGTTCTTTTTGATGCGCTCTCTGTCGTCCCGCTGACGTCACTGCTGCAGAAACCAGCCCCACAGGTGGCGGGACCGAGTCTGACTCCGGAAGACAAAACACCACCGAAGAAGAGACCTCGGAAGTCCGGCTGTCTGACGTGACCGGAGCAGGTGAGTCCGTTTACCGGAGAAAGAACGCTTTTCTCCCGCTTCCCGAAGGCGGGTTCACCGGAGCCGTCGGAGCTCCGCTCAGCGTCAGCCGGCAGACCGGCCCGGTGTCCGGGGGGGGCGCTCCGGCCCGCCGGAGAGACGAAAGGTCAAGCTAAGCTAAAGTTAGCCGCTATCTCCTCGGTGCGTTTGGTTTGTGATGCGGATTCTGGAGGGCTGAACTGGGTCCCAAAACCCGCAGCAGGTCCACAACTCTCCGGGACAGATACAGAGAAGTCCCGGTGTTTGTTACCGGCTGACCTGCCGGTCAGACTCCGGTTCTTAGAAAGCTGAAGCTGTCAGAGTCACACCGACCCCCCGAACCAGAGCTGGTCCCCCCCGGACCGGCCCTCCTTCGGCTGCCGTTAAACGGGCCCGGTGTCCTCCATCAGGACGCGGTCCGGTTCAGGGACAGACAGTTCAGGATTCATTCGCTTCTGTTTGACACACAAAGAGCCACAAAATGACAAACTGAACAACAAGATCATCATAAGGGACCCTTCCTGTCCTCCACCTGAGTCCGAAACACCAAAAGCTTTTTTAGATACATTTGTCTCTGCAGTGAGACGTGCTGATGAGTGTGCTGCTGTTTTTTGTGTCAGTGGGTTTTATTGAGTTGACAGTTGTGTTACCTTGTTGTTGTGGTGTTGTCTGCAGCTCTGTGTATTTCCTGTCCTTGCTGACTCTGATGATGGTGTTGAGGGACGTCCCAGCTGAAAACATCGCCCGTCCTCTGGGCAGGAATGAGGTCATCGGCCTCCTCTTCCGCCTCACCATATTCGGAGCGGTCACTTACTTCACCATTAAATGGATGGTGGACGCCATCGACCCGACCAGGAAGCAGAAGGTGGAGGCTCAGAAACAGGTGTGATTTAAGATACTGAGCTGGTTTCTGTGTGGCGTTAAAGAGCCGTTGAAACGCTGGCTTTCCTTAGTACTGTCTGACAGCTCTGGGATTGTGTCTCCTTCAGGCAGAGAAGCTGATGCGTCAGATCGGCGTTAAAAATGTAAAGCTGTCAGAGTACGAGATGAGCATCGCAGCTCACCTGGTTGACCCGCTCGGCATGCAGGTAACGTCCAAACTTTATTCATCTCACACATTCATGTGTGCAGAGGTTAAAAAAAGCCGATTTCTAGAGAAATACCAAGTTTTCTAAAACATCACAGCACAAAAGATGCAGGAAACTAACAGCAGATTTATCAATAATCAATAACACTGTGAACAATCAACCTGTGACTGAGACAGATCACCTGGAGAGACATCGCAGGTCTGGATGAGGTCATCACTGAGCTGAAGGAGACGGTTATCTTACCTGTTCAGAAGAGACACCTGTTCCAGGGATCCAGACTCCTGCAGCCACCTAAAGGTGTGTGTGTGTAGTTGGTGGGGGGGGGAGATCCTGAAGGGGAGGGGCGGCAGTGAGGGAAGGATGGAAGGAAAGGAGGGAAGGTGTTGGTAAAGATGGGAAGAAGGAAAGAAGTGACGGAAGGTAAAAGGGGAGGAAGTGAGGGAAGGAATCAAGGAAGACAACCAAGGGAACCCCACACTGTACAGCATTTCAGTACTGTTGTCATGACAACAGGCGTTTTGCTGTATGGGCCACCTGGCTGCGGGAAAACGCTAATCGCCAAGGCAACAGCCAAAGAGGCGGGATTTCGTTTCATCAACCTGCAGCCCAGCACACTGACGGACAAGTGGTACGGAGAGTCCCAGAAACTGGCTGCTGCCGTGTTCTCTTTGGCTATTAAACTCCAGCCGTCAATCATCTTCATCGACGAGATAGGTGCAGCTCACACACACACACACACACCTTTCATTCACAGCGATGAATGTTAGGGGGCGGGGCTAACCGTGCTAGCTGTGTGTTTGTCCAGACTCTTTCCTGAGGAGCCGCTCCAGCTCTGACCACGAGGCAACGGCCATGATGAAGGCTCAGTTCATGAGTCTGTGGGACGGACTGGACACTGACCACCACTGCCAGGTACCACCGTCCAGGTGCTCACACACATTAACAGCCGCAAGCGTGCAGGACGTCGTCATAATAACTCTGTGTGTGTGTGTGTGTGTGTGTGTGTGTGTGTGTCAGGTGATCATAATGGGCGCCACCAACCGGCCTCAGGACCTGGACTCTGCCATACTGAGGAGGATGCCCACCAGGTTCCACATCAACCAACCAGTATGCAGCTGGCTGGGGGGGTGGGGGGAGGTCATGTGACTAGGAGCGGGGTCATGTGACTGAGACTGTTTGTTTTTGTTTTTGCAGAGTGTGAAGCAGAGAGAGCAGATCCTCAAACTGATCCTGGAGAACGAGAGCGTGAGACACACACAGACACACAAAAACATAGAAAGAGAGACAGACAAAGACCTGATCATCTCTGTCTCTCGTCAGGTGGACCCTTCAGTCAACCTCATTGATGTCGCCAAGGAAACAGACGGTTTCTCTGGAAGTGACCTCAGAGAGATGTGTCGTGACGCCGCGCTGCTCTGCGTCCGAGACTTTGTCCATGCTCAGAACAACAGGTAGTGACATCACACATCTTAGATCCTTGATCCAACCAGGAGGCTTCAATCTGACAAGGACCAGTGTCAAACAAATGCTGTCTGTCTCTCTCTCTCTGTCGCTCTGTCTGTCTCTCTCTCTGTCTGTCTCTCTCTCTCGCTCTCTCTCTCTCTCTCTCTCTCTGTCTGTCTGCCTGTCTGTCTCTCTCTCTCTCTCTCTCTCTCTGTCTGTATGTGTCTCAGTCCTTCTGAGGACTTCATTCGTCCCATCGATCAGTCGGACCTTCAGAAGGCAATCAGTAAGATGAAGAAGTCTAAATTGGCGGGGGGACATGGCGCTCTACTTCACGCCACGCTGGACTAAACAGACACTTTGATCACATGGCGACCTCAGCTCAGCCGCAGTCATAGGTTTGATTCCTGGCTCGTTGATCAGCTGATCAGAAGTTGTTCCACATGTGCCACTGCTTTTTGGTTTTTGTTGTTTTATTTAAATGTGCTGATCATCCTGCTGACGGTCCTCCAGAGTCAGGGTCTTGTCCAGGACTACCCTGATCCAGACCTGATCCTGACCCCTGTGGTTTTCATACAGAGAAGACAAACTAATCCCCGATGATCTGGGAAACGAGAAGGATTCATTTGTGTGTGTCAAAGTGAAATCACAGACTCAGTCATGGACTCAGGTTTCACTGTAAATAAACTGTCCTTCAGTTAAAGACTCATCATTGATCTGGAGATCAAATACTCAACACACATCACAACAAACCACTTGGTCCTCTTCAAGGAGTCCCCTCTGGAGCAGATTTCAAAGTAAAAGTCTCTTGTTGTTCTGTTGTAAAATCTCAAATTTTCACTCAAACCGCCAGTCGGCTCGTCCCTCAACTCCTCCCCCTCTGTCCGTGGCTCTGAGCTCATTGGTTCATAAAGTTGATCCTCAGTGTATTTGTTGGGGACTATTTTAAGGGGCAGATGTATCCACGTGTGGTGAGTCTGAACAGTAGAGAAGATCACCTGACAGATATCTGAAGTCTGCTCAGTTAGAGCTTTGAGTTTGGTTCGATTTTTCTGGCTCTTAATACGACAGTGCCCGTGATGCTTCACCTTCCATTGATATGGAAATGGCTCCATCCAGAGCTGCGTCATTATGATGACGCATGACTCATTATTCCTTTCCACTCTCTTTCACAAACATCAGAGGCTTTTATTGTGAAAACCCTCCTTCAGATAGACGGAAGGAAGTCCAGTGAAACTGCTGAAAATTAAACTGATATAAAAGCTCACAAACCCCTTTCATTTTGTTCATTGTTAATTTTACTCAACTTTACTAATGAGTCGTTTCATTCACACATGCTGCTCTTCATCAGGCACCAGTTAGAATACATTCAATGTAATGACCATTTCAACTAATGTGGGAGTAGTGAAATGCTTTCACTGTAAAATCAAAATGTAACAGAAGCAAAATCTTAAGTGTAAAACGGAGTCGAACGTTTGAAAAGTTTTTACCCATCTAGTGAACTTTATGAGTTTTTTGTTTAGTTTCTTGCTGATGTTTGAATGTGGAGTCAACAGAACTCTTTTTTTATTATTACTGTATCGTGGGGCTTTAGAGAGGCTGACAGGAAACAGTCAGAATAACCTGCATAGGTCATGTTCAAACCCTGACGCTCTAACCACTGAACCACCAGAGCCACAGAGAACCAGGTTTTTCAGTTCTTATTCAGTGATGGAGAAAATAAAACTTTGGCCAAGGACGATTTTTAATCTACGAACAAGTTGTTTTCTAAAATGCAACGTTTTCATCCTTTTCTGTTGTTGGTTTGTTTTTTTTTACCAACAGTTCAAAGATATTTATGTCTAACCATATAAAACAAATCCGCCAAATTAATAACAGGAATTTTTTGTGTAGTTGTTTCCTATTATTAAATAAACTATGATGTGAAACATGTTTGAGAAATCAAGAAAACAAATATGTAGAAATTAATCAGTAAATTAATTTGTCCCTGATGAAGCTGAAAGAGAGCTGTAGAACCAAAAATTATAGAATGTGAAAAAATAAGGTCATTAAATTACAAGAAATAAATTTTTTTTCCAAGTGTTAATTTTTATAGTACATATATTAGTGGGATGATTATATTACCATTACATAAAAAATAACTTTGTACATGTAAAACTGTCTTTTTCCAACTTATATTCTCTCATAGTGAGCCAAAGTTATGAAATCATTATAATAATAAATAATAAGATCTGTTTTGTCCTGCTGTGCACGAGAAATAAAAGGATGGAAATTTCAGATAAAAATAAAAGTCCTTTTTGTTGATGGAATCAATAAAAAAGTTTATTTCTTTACAAGATAAAAGTGAATTTTAACACATGAAGGTGAAGGCTTTTCTGTTTCCACTGTGAAAAAACTTTTCTAAAGCTTTTAATTTGAAACATTTAGCACCCATGCATGAATAATTAAACATGAAATGCAAGAATTAAATGCACCAAGTTTAAACAAACATCAAGTGTAAACATTAAGAAAAAGAATTTCATAAAAATGTGAATCAGAAAATAATAGAAAAATAATTTACCTTGAAGACAAAATCAGTTTCATTCACTGCAAACTAGCCACAGCTTTTATTGTGAAAGTCCCATCTCTGACAGTTGAAGCTCAGTTAATCTGTTGAAATCATTTAAAATCCGAATAAATTAACAAAACTTCATGATCCTGACTCAAAACTGTAGTGTCAAAAATAAAAGTAGCGTCTGTTTTATACACATTAAAGGCCAGAAGCTGGTCAAAGTAAAACCCCGCCTGGTTTATCAATTATTAATTATGATCATCGTCAGAGGGGAAAAATCTAAACTTCAATACAGTTGATATCATGTAGTGTTGAACCGTTCAGGCCACCGTACAACGAACAGACCTGCACCTGTTCAGATGATTTATGTTAAAAAACTATTTTCTTCTTTCAGGTTCATCGGTTGAAATGGTAAAAAAAAAAAAACATTGTTTATTGTTGTTGTTGTTGTTTTTATGTCAGCAGCTTCGACCGTGTGACAAACGTATGATCACAGCTAAGCTAAGATCTGACCTCAGTGGTTCAGTCCGCCCAAGTTGGTGTGCTGAGCTGTGATTGGACAGTTTGTCTTTGAGGGCGGGGTTTAGGGTCCAGATGTCTTTACTTAATCAGCATCAGAGTTCAATGTTCGGTCCTCGGGCAGCGGTCCGACCCTCGCACTCCCTGTGGAAGTCGCAGCCGTCCAGCAGGTGGCGGTACGTGGCTCGGACGTCCCGGTACAGTGGGGCGTCCTCCGCCTCCAGCCCTGGGAATCGAACCGGCGACTCGTTGATTAGAAGCTGCAGCCGGGGACCCCGCTGGCAGTCATAGAGGACAAAGAGCAGGTTGGCTGCGTACGGGACAATCAGGCTGGTCCGGAATCTTCTTCCTGTGAAAACACAACAGGAAGAAACCGTGCAAACCCACATGTGACATCACATTATGTCCTCATCTCTGATTGGATGGCAGGGTGGGGGTGGGGCTTCATACCATGCTGTGAATGGTAGTTGTTGGCAGTGGGCGGAGTCTGGTCCTTGTAGAGTCCCAGCAGGGATACGAGGGGGAGGAGCGTCTCAGCGTGACCTAACAAGATGGCGGCTGGCTCAGGGGGCGCCTCTGTAGACCTGAGGGCCACAGACCGGGGTTAGTTCTGATACAAAGAGGATCTGGATCAACCTGAGGTGCACAAATACCAAGAATGAGTTACAGCCACGTGTCAGACCTGCGGGGACGTCCAGCTTTGTCGAGCGTCCTGAAGACATGATGGAAGAGAGGACAGCTGGACAGACTGCTGATCACATGACCATGAGAACGCTTCCAGTACTGCTTCAGGTCAGACTGGTACTCCAAGACCTGAGGAGAAAAACCAGCATCAGCTCTGACCCACAACCACATGAAACCACGGCAACAACACGGTTACCTTGGCGTCGTTCTCATCAAACAGGAAACACCACGGCGAATGAAGAGACTTGATGGACAGCTCGTAAGAACACAGGAAGAACGCAGCTTCAACCAGATCTACAGGACACACGGAGGGACAAACTTAATCAGCTGCTTCTCACCCTGATGACATCATCTCAAACACCAGCTTCGCTCTCCCCCCGACCTGGTGTCAGTCTGTGATGAGGAAGGCCCAGTTTCTCCGCCATCCTCCTCCTGACTCCATCCATCTCCTCCCCGTGTTTGAACTTCTCCACCTCCATCAACGCTGTGCGGTTCTTCTCCACACCTTCCACGTAACCACGGCAACGCTCAAAGAAACGCATCAGCTCGTCATCCACCTCGTGGCTGAACTCCACCCCTGCAGAGAGCCATCAGGAGTACAAGACTACATTTCCCATGTATGAATGAACACAGTATTTATTAACGATTAATCCAGAGATGCTCTTTCTCATCCATCAATTATTTTGTCAATAAAGTTTTTTTTTTACCTAAAACTTCATGTAATAAAAAGAACATACCATCAGTGATGCTGACCTGCTCTATACTCTGATTGGGTGGGCCAGTCTGTCAGTCACACAGTAGCCCCGCCCCCTAACCCATCCCCCCCTTCCTGGTCTGAGACTGAGACCATAAACTCATCAGGAAAACGTTTACTGAGGAGGAGGAGGGACATTTTCCCATAGACTTCAATATAAAGGAGGAGGAGGGACATTTTCCCATAGACTTCAATATAAGGGAGGAGGAGGGACATTTTCCCATAGACTTCAATATAAAGGAGGAGGAGGGACATTTTCCCATAGACTTCAATATAAAGGAGGAGGAGGGACATTTTCCCATAGACTTCAATATAAAGGAGGAGGAGGGACATTTTCCCATAGACTTCAATATAAAGGAGGAGGAGGGACATTTTCCCATAGACTTCAATATAAGGGAGGAGGAGGGACATTTTCCCATAGACTTCAATATAAAGGAGGAGGAGGGACATTTTCCCATAGACTTCAACACAGTCTGACTGATCAGGTCTACAGCTCTTTGGGTGAACATGAATGACCACCAGGACCTTGTCCGGGTCTGAACCGGCCTCACCGTCTTGCCCCTCCCCCCGCCACAGCCCCTCCTGAAACGCCTCCACGCTGCGCACACATCGGTGCTTGGAGCTGGTCCGGAGCCGGATCCGCCCGGTCCTCAGGTTCTGGTCCGACAGCAGGTCCGGGAACAGGCGGGACAGACGGCCCGCCAGGTGGCGCAGGTCCTCCCGGCCCTTCATGACCAGCTGACCTGAGGATGAGTGGGATCGTATTATTATTATTTCCTGGCATTGACCTTTGTTGTTGTTGTTGCTGTTTGTTTGTTTTTGTGTTTTTGTTATTGTCCCTTCAGTCAGTGTCTCACACCCTGACGGCGGACCCACCGTCCATGTCCTCGGTGAACCACATGTCCCAGCGGCTCCGGATCTCCTGCTGCCAGTCCTCGGGGCCTCCGGCAGCTTCTCTCCGGACCAGCTCGCTCAGTCTCTGGATCCGGCGGATGTTCTTACCGGTCGGGTACCGGCTGCCGTGCCGGATCACGGCGGTCAGGTGGACCGGGGAGCAGCGCTCGTCGGCCGGGGGTTTAAGGACGGAAGCGTTGACGGAGGTCAAGTCCCGCAGGAGGTGCCGGTTCACGTCCTCGTACCGGGTCTTGGTCCCGAAGTAAGCGGCGATGTGTGGGACGTCCGGGGCCGGCGGGCCGGAGCTGGACAGGCGGGTGAGGAGCAGAATGAGAGCCGCCGTCAGGAGACTGTTGGCGGACACAGAGACGGAGAACATGTCGGTGGGAACCGGAGCGGATCCGACCGACTCCGGTTGTTGACGTTCCGGGTTCGGTGACCTCTCACCCTTCTGACGTCATGTCTCTCTGTGGCCAACCAATGAGGCTCCCGGAGTTTAAACTGAGCAGGCCTGAAACCACTTCCGTTTATGTGAACAAATAAAAGATGTACTTCCGCTCTCTCCTTTCAGAATAGAAGTCGACCCGACTCTTATTCCATCTCCGCCTGCTGTTATATTAATAGTAATTTGTTTCCCAATCAAACAGCCATAGGGACCAGAATCCAGTCCAGGTCCAGGTCCAGATCAGACACCTGTGAGACACGATAGTCCAGCTGAGATAAAAAAAGACAGACACTAATGAACTTTGATATTTTATTAGTTCAAAACTGAAGGTCGCAGAAATCATTTAGGTCTCAGTGGATCAGGTCCACAGTGGATCAGGTCTCAGTGGATCAGGTCTCAGTGGATCAGGTCCACAGTGGATCAGGTCACAGTGGATCAGGTCTCAGTGGATCAGGTCCACAGTGGATCAGGTCACAGTGGATCAGGTCTCAGTGGATCAGGTCCACAGTGGATCAGGTCTCAGTGGATCAGAAGTACTGTGTGGGGTCAGTCTTGTCACACATCTGGACGTGGATGTGTGAGGTGATTCCTGGGTAGACAGTCTGCATGGGCAGCATGGTCCCGATCTGTTCCCCCTTCTTCAGTGATCCAGAGGTCCGGTCGGGCCTCACATAAAACAGCTTGAAACACAGACCTGCAGGACCCAAAGACCAGGACCATCGAGAACGGGACTGATGACCAAATGAACTGACCAATCGGAGGTGGACTCACCTTCCCCCCGCAGGTTGATGCCGCTGTTGATGGCGGCCTTTCTGGGGTCGGTGTAAACCATCAGTCGTCCTTCCAGAGTCACGTCAAACGGAGCAAGGACCTCGGCGCCATCCTCACACTTGATGTCCACACCTTTATGGATCCTGTCTTCTCTGGGGACACAGCAGATCCAGATGTTGACAGCTGCTCTACACACTGATCAGCTGCTCATCCAGGCTGCAAAAGCAGTCACTGATCAAATGTTTTACCCATAATTCATCAGGTCCAACATCTCAGAAACACTGGAGCCTACATTTCCCATAATGCACCTGAGCTTTAGTGTGACTGTGCTACTGTTACCGTCTGGCTCCGTAGCGACCGCTTCCCCATGTGTCTGACGTCCTCTTCTCGTTGGACGGGTTTCCACTGCAGAGCTGACCGAACCTGACAGCATCACACACACAGCACACAGCTGCACACACACACACACACACACACACACACTTAGAACTGTCTGAACCTGAAAACTGAATCCTGGACCAGATTGTGAAATCTGGAGGTCCAAACACACAATTCTTATTCTGTTAAAAAAATAAACAAACTAATTCATTTTCTCACCCAACAGAATCAGGATTCGTCTCATCTTTGGATTTTGAGCTCTTCAGGTCTTCAGGTCTTCAGGTCTTGTCCAGTTAAGAGTCCTGGTTCAGGCTCAGGCGTGGCTCCTGTGTGATTGACAGTCTGTCCCATCCAATCAGGATAGAGTATGAAATCTGTTTCCTACCGGTTTAAAAAACAAAGATAGCTGACAGACAGGTAACACGGGGGGGGGGGGGGGGTGTATTAACCAACTCTGGAGTTTGGTGGACTTTAAACAACAGTTATTTACCTGACCTTTGAGCTATGACTCATGATCAAACTCACCTCTCACTCAGTCAGATTATTAACACAACTTTTATTTGTTGTATTGAATTTTGATGGATCAAATTCTGCTATTTGCTGACAAACAACAAACTCACAGTTTTACACAACACGACATCTAAAGCTCCTGCAGCACAAAAATCTGATAACACAACAGCTCAATCCACTGTTGGACTTTGTGGTTATTCTGAGGTGGAATCAGCTCATTAATTCATTATTTAATGAATGAACATCTGTATGTTTCCTGTCACATCACAAAAATACACAAACATACTCCTACTCATGTTGAAAACCAAAATAAACCAAACACACTTGGAGAGTTAGATTTTCTTTAATAACATTTATTTCATGGTGTTAAAGTTTAAACAGTTTTGGTCTCAGTGGATCAGGTCTCAGTGGATCAGGTCCACAGTGGATCAGGTCCACAGTGGATCAGGTCACAGTGGATCAGGTCACAGTGGATCAGGTCTCAGTGGATCACGTCCACAGTGGATCAGGTCTCAGTGGATCAGAAGTACTGTGTGGGGTCAGTCTTGTCACACATCTGGACGTGGATGTGTGAGGTGATTCCTGGGTAGACAGTCTGCATGGGCAGCATGGTCCCGATCCGTTCCCCCTCCCTCAGTGATCCAGAGGTCCGGTCGGGCCTCACATAAAACAGCTTGAAACACAGACCTGCAGGACCCAAAGACCAGGACCATCGAGAACGGGACTGATGACCAAATGAACTGACCAATCAGAGGTGGACTCACCTTCGCTCACTGATAAAGACAGAGAGGCCAAATAAATTAAAAGAAATACAACCATGAAAGGGCAGTACGGCAGCACAGTGATTGGTGCTGTTGCCCCACAACAAGAAGGTGGTGGGTTCGGTTCCCGGCCTGGGGCCTTTCTGTGTGGAGGTTCCATGTTCTCCCCGTGCCTGTGATGGACTGGAGATCCGGAAATGGATAACAGGTAGAAGATGAATGGATGAACAACCATGAATTAATTTCCACAACAAGAATAAAGAATCTTTAGGATCATTTCCTGGAATAAAAATTTGGAAAAGACAGAAACATAAAATAAAGTGTTGCCTTCATCTTTATGATTATGATTCAGAAGAAATGTTAAAACTTTTATTTTTCTACATTTAAAAATACAGACATTTTTGTTAATGATTCTATACAAACAGTGATTTTATCCCTGAGAGCACAAAAATCTGTGTTTGAAACGTGAACAACAAACTCACAACATTACACGACATTTGCAGTGTTGATGAAACACAAACATACAGACCCATCAATTTAAACTAGCTCTGTCTAAACACAACCCTGCCTTGTTTTCCTGTTTGTATAAACAAACTTTAGGTCATGTGGTCAGTTGAGTTTCAGCCCTTCACTGACTGGCATGTTGATGTGGGCTGTCAGCAGGGGGCAGTTCCGCCCTTCATGCAGGACAAAGACCTTGATGATGTCAGAGATTCCCTTGTCGCTGGTGCACTCCACGAAGGTCTCGACAGGGTAGATGAGTCCAGGCACCAGCAGGGGGATCCTCATGAACGGGCTCCTCATCTGGTACAGACTCTCGTCGTACAGGAAGCTGATGGCCAGGTTCATGACAGGTCGACAGGCCGCCGTGTTCTGGATGTTCAGGGTCAGTTTGAAGGACGGACCCAGACCCTGGACCACGGCGTTCATCTTGAGAGGCTCACTGAGGCTGGAGGACACCGGCGTCAGGCTGGACTCTAGGGCCTTAACGTACGTTTTGGCAGCCGCCAGCCTGAGGCGGCTCAGATCCATCTGGAAGGCGCGGTGCATGGCCAGCCCATTCTCCCGCTCTCTCAGGGTCTGGTCCACGTACAGTTTGGTCTTTTTGGGGACGTTGAGGCGGATGCTTTGGGCCAGTGGCGGACCAGGGGCACTGTCCCTGTCTTCAAACGCTGCCGTCCTCTTCAGGATCTTCACCATCAAGCCGCCTCCTTTGGTGGTCATGATGAGGGTCCCATCCTCCCGCCCGTACCGGCCAAAACAGATGCTGCTGACTGCATCAGGTGTCTTGATGGTGCTCAGAAGGTTCTTATCGCGGTACAGCTGGACCTCACAGTTAGCCAGGCCCACCAGGACCGCCTGGAAGCCCCGGCTGGGGAGGTCCATGGAGGCCATAGTGGTGATGGGGGCGGGGAGGACGATCCTCCAAAGCTTCTTCCCCTGAAGACACAACAACAGACAGGTGTGTGTTTCCTGTGCCGCCTACGGTCTGACTTCTTTAAAGTCAGGTTGGGGATCAGATCTTAAACTGGTTTTCTGTCTTTTTTATGGTTTGGAGACTCTTCTTCCTGTGACCTGTGGTCATAACGGTCTCTGATACGTTCAGGTTCCGCCCTCAGGACTCACTCACCTTCTGTGTGAAGCCCTGCAAACTCTCGTCGGTGCAGCCGACCACCACGCTCTTCCCGACCCGGACCAGACCGACCGGGTGAGATGTGAGCTCGATACAGTACTTTGGTTTGTCCGACTCCCTGAAGAGCAACAACACCATCAAAAATGTTCACACTTTAACTCAAATTTAATGATGGAATCAGTTGAGCATCAAAACATGGCGCTGTTGTTTGAGATCTGATAACCCACCCACCCCCTCCCCAGGCGCGTCTCACCTGCGCAGGATATAGATGTTTCCGTTGCGACATGCCACCATGATGCGGAACTCTACGTCAAACTGACCTGTCACATCCATCATGGTGGGAGCGGCGGGAAGAGACATCTTCAGGAGACAGAGATGCCACCTTTTAATGAGGTTTGATTATTAATGATTATTGGAGTCCAGGTCAGGGACCAGTCCAGGTAGGGACCAGTCCAGGTCAGGGACCAGTCCAGGTAGGGACCAGTTCAGGTCAGGGACCAGTCCAGGTAGGGACCAGTTCAGGTCAAGGACCAGTCCAGGTAGGGACCAGTCCAGGTAGGGACCAGTCCAGGTCAGGGACCAGTCCAGGTCAGGGACCAGTCCAGGTAGGGACCAGTCCAGGTAGGGACTAGTTCAGGTCAAGGACCAGTCCAGGTAGGGACCAGTCCAGGTAGGGACCAGTCCAGGTAGGGACTAGTTCAGGTCAGGGACCAGTCCAGTCCAGTTCCAGTTTACCTTGGCGAGGATGATGAAAGCTTCGGGGTCAAGGACGAAGACGTCGCTGCTCTCCGTTCCAATTACCAAACAGCTGACGCCGTCCTCATCGGCCGTGCTCTTCTTCAGTGTCCCGATGCAGGTGATGACCGTCTGACACGAGAGGGGGCGGAGCAGAAGGAGTGTGAGGTTATTGAGCTTCACTGATGTCATGACATGTTTTATTTCTGAAAACAGTTGTTTATGAATGACTGTTATAACGTCACTCACCTGCCGCCTGATTGCCTGCTGTTTGTGCAGCTGGACAAACTCGTCCATGTCGCTGGCGTCCAGAGACAGAAACTGGAGGGAGCGGAAGGACAGAGGGACGTCGGCCTTCTTCCTGATGCCCTCCAACATCTCCTTCAGGGTCAGGGGGTCAATCTGCCCCTCCCTCGCCTGCTGCCACACGTCCTGACCAATGAGAGCACAGCAACACGTCAGAGCAGGAGCAGCCACGTACATATAGACACACACACACACACACACACACTCTGACCTGCTCCAGTGTGTTGACCTCCAGACCTGGCAGCGTGAACTTGAAGTACGGCCTCAGGTTCTTGTAGACGTAGACGCAGGGTCCTGAGGCCACGGCGACGGCGGGGATTCTGGGCTCGTGCAGGTCCATGAAAAAAGCCACGAGGCCGGCGGGCAAGTCCAGCAGGCTGCTCTCGCTCACCAGCGCCGTTCCTCGGTAAACCTTCAGCTTCATGCCGGACGAGCCCGAGCCCAGATCCCCCACCACCAGCTGGCTCTCCCCGTCCCCGCTCAGTTCCGCCAGGTCCAGGCAGGACGAGAAGGTGTACAGACCCGCCACCGGGTCGAAGTGAGCGTCCAGCCACTTCCTGTCGTTACTCGACTCAGACATGACGACCACCAACCTTTATTCACACAGGGACAGCTGACAGGGAGACACACACCACCACCATCATCTTCATCAATCTCATCATCATCATCTCCACTTCATCTCCATGTTATTGATAATCTCTTTGCTGACAGCTCAAATGTCGGTATCAATATTAAATATCAGTTTACAGTTTAAATCTGTTAACAGTCAATGACTGAATATCGATCACTGAGCATTAACAGTAAATCTATATCACCATAGTAACAGATGCCGTTTTACCAGCAGTGTCATTGATCATTAATCGATTAAACCGATAATCCCCCTCCTCCTCCTCACCGTTGTCATAGAAACGTGTCACCGCGTCTCTTCGAGCGTGACGTCGCCTACTTTCTTTTTTTTAATCAAGAAGCGGCGGGACGTGTGTTCGGTCCAGACCGACCCAGGTACCGTCCCAGGGCGGCAGGTGAAGCCGATTTTGCGCCTCTAATCCACCTGGACCATAAATCCGCTCCCTTCTTGATCCTCATCCGCCTCTCTGCGCCTGCCGACGCCTTTTGGTGACGTCATTATATACCGCCGTTGTTTACGCTCTACATTTGTGTGTGCATTTAATTATTTACTTATGTCTTTTTTTATAGAGAGCAGTTATGAAAAGAAATAAAATCAAACTCAGTCAAGTCTTCTCCCGTTTTGCTTTTGCTTTCACACTCAATGAAAACGTCTTTACTGTTTCTGTATTTACACGATGTGGACATAACCAATTTTATTGATGGTGTGTAATTATTGTTTGTTATTGCTGTTGTCATGTAGAAACGTTATTTGTTTTTGTTTGTTGTTGTTTTTTTGTCCCTTCACTCTCGCGAGCTCGTAGCTGAGCACGTGACGGAGAGGTGCGCTGATTGGTCCTCCTGTCCCGGTTCAAACAGCAGCCCGCGGAGCGGAGCAGCTAACGGCGGCGGCGGATTCCCGGTTATTACTGCTTTAAAATCAGAGCCTGCTCAATAAAACCGGTCCACAGTGAGTCACAGGTCGGTCAGACGATGTTCGGAGGAGGGTGGATGTGAACTTTAGTTTCTCTGAAGACGTTAAAAAAAAAAACTAACAGCTGTGTAACTGGTGTGCATGATAGTTAGCTGGTTGTTGTGGCTCATGCTAACAACATGGCGACGGTTTGTTTAAAAGGATCGAATTAAACAGAAGCTGTATTGTTGTTTTTTTATTGTCTGGGCTCACTGGTGTGGGGTGGGACTCCCGGTGCCGGTCTACAGCTGACAGGTTCTGCTGTAACGGTACCGGACTACGTTTAAACTGCGGCTTCTTCCCGACAATGAAGACACAGAAGTACCAAATGTTTTGTCCGTCACAGCAGGATATGTCTGTTCGGTTTGTGCAGCTGGAAACCGACTGCTGCTGAGGAAGAGGGACGAGTTGAATGTACAAAGTCTGATGTTTAACTCTGTATGTGTGTGTCAGCCCGCAGAGATGATGGAGTCCTGTTTAGCCGGGAAGCCGGAGAGGGTCGGCCCGGTGGAGGTGGATGATATCAGGAGAGATCTGCTGGGGGAATTTGATGCTGTACCGGAACAGGTGAGTTACCTGCTCCGGAGTTGAGCAGGAAAATTTTACTGTTTCACTGGAAACTGGACTGACTCATGATGTTGTTTTTCTGTCAGCAGGACAGTGTTAAGTCTGAATCTGAGAACCTGCAGGTCTACCTGAGGGTTCGACCATTCACTCTAACTGAGAGCTGCAATGGAGAGTCACAGGTAACATTCACTGTAGGACCTACTCAGATGATGTTTCACTTTTATTTTTCTATTGCATTTTTAAATCATACCTTTTAATGTGTGTTAAACTGTAGATTTGTCCATGATGATGATAATGGTCAGTAGCCTTGATGATGAAACATCACACATTTTTGGCATTTCTAAATGATGCCGATTAGTGACACATTTTGAGCTTCCTTTGTTGTCTTATTGATGGTTTTATCTCATTCTGCAGGAGTGCGTGACCATTGAGGGGCCGGACACCGTGGTCTTGAAGGCTCCTAGGAGCTGTCATTCAAATCGACAGAGTGAGAAGTCCCTCCCACAGACAGCGCAGAGGTTCAGCTTCACACAGGTAAAATCTCTGTACCATTGTTTCCTTCTGTGGACTGTCTAACACAGAGGATGAGATCTGTGGTTTAGGCTTTTAAAACTGATTTTTATGTTGTGCCCTGGGTCAAGGTCTTTGGTCCTGAGGCCAGTCAGAAGAAGGTGTTTGAGGGATCAGTCCGTACTTTGGTGCAAGATGTTCTGGAAGGAGGAAACTGTCTGGTCTTCACATATGGAGTCACCAATGCTGGAAAGACCTTCACATTCCTTGGTCAGAAACTCAGTGTCTGAATGATCCATTCGTCCTTCAACAGGAAATTCAAACGTTGGGATAATTGACTAAAAAGGAAAAGTAGATTCTCTGAATATTTTTTTTAGCTTCTATAACCTCTATACAATGTCGGTTAATAGTGAAACATGTCCTTCAGAGTTGCTTCAGCTGATCCACTGGAGAAAAATGGAAAACTTTGACCTTTGCGAAGCTGCAGCAGGTCCCAGCTTAGTTAGCCAGTTTGTCTGTTTGTCTCCATCAGGCCCGGATCATGACTCAGGTCTGCTGCCCAGGTCTCTGTCAGTCATCTTCAACAGTATCGAAGGTCGCCTCTATAGCCGGAGCGATCTGAAGCCTCAGCGCTGCAGAGACTTCAGCAGACTGACCCTCGACCAACAGGCAGTAGAGAACAGCAACAAGAAGAACCTGCTGAGATTGCTCAAAGAGGTCAGACATAATGCGCACACACAAATCAAACCAAACATTACACAGTTATGTGAGACTGTGTTAACTCGTGTATCTGTTTTTCTCTGCAGAATGACAAAAAGTCAGCGTTTCTTGAAGGTCAGTGACTGATTTATCACTTTACTCCAAGAAACCTACTGCAAAGCCAGGGCTGCTGCTTTAACAAACCGTACTGTACGCGCAGGGTCGTCTCTCAGCTCTGACAGCAGCCTGAACAGTGTTTCTGAAGCTGACAGTTTCTGCCTGGATGTTGCCTCAAATGTTCGTTTCTCTGTCTGGGTTTCATTCTGTGAGATTTACAACGACAACATCCATGACCTGCTGGAGCAGGTGAAACACAAACTCACACACACACACACACACACACACACACACACACACACACACACCACTGCTCACTGGACCTGAACTGTCCTTGTAGCAACACAACCATTTGTCCAGCTGATGGACCACCTGACTGTTCTTTGACCTCAGGTTCCCAGTGGACACCAGAAGAGGACCACACTTCGTCTGTCTCAGGATGTCAAAGGAAACTCCTTCATCAAAGGTGGTTTCTCCATCAGACAATGAGAGTGAGGTGTCGCCGCCACTTCAGACTCAGATTCAGCTGCAATGTGTATGTGTTGCTGTTTCAGACTTGCGCTGGGTACAGGTGAGCAGCTCAGAGGAGGCCTACAGAGTGATGAAGATCGGGAAGAAGAACCAGAGCTTCTCCTCCACTAGACTTAACCAGCTGTCCAGCAGGAGGTCAGCCTCATGTTGCTCGCACTTAGGCCTGTTTCAGGTTCAACCGAGACCTTAATCTGATCTAGTTCAGGTCCACTATCAAACACCTCAGAGGTTTTTAAATCCTTAATCTCAGCTGCCATGAAACAGTAGAAACACAAAAAAAGGCAGCGTCATATTCTGTACAAGCTCAAATTAAAACAGTAGAAGATAAATAAACAGTAAAGGAAAAGAGAGGCTTAAAACTAAAACAGTAGGCAAGTGTGCGGGGCCTAAGAAAGTTATGGGTGAAAGAGGTTTATAATGGGTGTGTCTTGTTCCTGTAAAGAGTTGACTAGTCAGTGTCTCTCTCTGCAGCCACAGCATCTTCTCCATCAGGATCCTCAGAGTGGACGACATCGGAGTTCCTAGAGTCCTCGGCATCAGCGAGTAAGGCAGCAGTTCACAGTTGATCCTCATCAGGTTGTATCATCTGCACCGCTGTTTTCCCTTTGCAGTGAACCGTTGTGTTGTTGTTGTGTGTTCAGGCTGGCTCTGTGTGACCTGGCCGGCTCAGAGCGCTGCTCTCGGACTCAAAACACAGGAGAGAGACTCAAGGAAGCAGGAAACATTAACAACTCTCTTCTGACACTCGGGAAGTGCATCAGTGCCATGAGACTCAACCAACACGCCAAGTACGCTCATACTTTGTGTGTGTGTGTTTGTTGGTATATGTTTGTGTATGGCTAAATCACTGTCACCGCTATCTTGTGCAGGTTCCAGCACCACGTTCCTTTCAGGGAGTCCAAACTTACCCACTTTCTGCAGTTCTTCTTCAGTGGTGCTGGCCGGGTCTCCATGGTTGTCAACATTAACCAAAACGCATCCTGCTTTGATGAGACACTCAATGTCCTCAAGTTCTCCGCCCTTGCACAGAAGGTCAGCATACCCACAGACATCCGAACAGGAAGACCTCCCATGTGCAAACATATGATCACAGAGAGCAATAACTGGGTAAACTGTCACTCAGGTGGTGTTACTGAACTCAAGGCCGGTGGTCCTGGACGGTGCCCCCTCCAGGTCGGCCATGGAGCTGTCCATGATCATCGACGATGCTGACCAGCGCAGAAATGTGTCGGGGAGGGGCAGGAAAAGCTCGCTGGTTGCCTGGGAGACGAACCTCGAGGACGTGTTGGAGGATGAGGATGGTGAAGAGTGGGAGGAGGAAGAGGAGGAGAGTGTGATAGAGGGAACTGTTCTGGACGCAGGAGGTGAAGAAGACAGGACCATGGAGGAAGAGGAGAAGGTGACATCTGTGGAGTCATGTCCACCGGACCTCTCAATTCTTCTTCTACTGTTTTTAGTTTTCAACTGTTCTTCCCTCAAAAAAAATTTTTTGGGTACTAACTCAATTCATAAGAGTGGAAACTATTAGGGTCAAAGGTCGACAACAGTAAACACCTTCACCATTATTTAGTTTTAATGATTGAGGTCGAAAGAGGTCTCTGCGTTTCACTGTGTACTTGTGTGTGTCTGTATCTGGCAGTCCGACAGAGATGCAGCTCTGCGTTTGGTTCTGGAGGCTCAGATCAGAGAAGAAGTCAGCTCTGAATTCATGGATCTTTTTAACAAGATGGAGAAAGACTACAAGTGAGTAGCACAATGATCAGGTGACTACCTGCTCAATAAGTCATTTCATTGATTGGTTATTGAGTTCTTTAATTCCTTTAACTGACCAGAAACAGTTTAAGCACATAAAAATCAGTTTGTATTTAATAGTAAATGTGAGGTTCATTGATGAGCTGGTTGATTAATTAACAGGAAAGATTATTATTAATTGGCAGCTAATTTGATTAAAGATTATTCATCAAGGTTTACTCGTTCATGCTTCACTGAAAAAAATGATGGTCAGACTGAAATGTGTGTGTCAGTGATCGTCTAGAGAAGGAGAGGGAGATCTTAGAGGAGCGAGCGGAGAGAAGAGTGGAGATCCTGAAGAACCTGGTCAGCAGGACAGTCGATCTGTCAGCCGTCAGCTCCGACAACAACAAGGTGACGACAGTTTGACAGCTTTCCCTTTAAAGCTCTCAGGTGTACATCAAAGTCCAGTTTGTCTTTCTGCTCAGACTGAGGACACACAGCTGTGAGGACTGACGTCATCAGACACATATAGACTCATGGGAGTTAGCTTTTAGCTTCTAACTAATAAAAAGTGATGCATCATATTTCATTTACAGGTTGTTGCTGCTGTAAATGATTTGTTTTTTATCTTGGAGTTCTATCTCAGCTGTTGTGTTCATATTATTGATCTGAGCTGATAAAAAGTCCACTGCTGTGTCATTTCCACCAACAAACTCATTCCAATTAAGTAACTAATGAACTTCCTGCCTTTGATTGGTCATCAGGAGGAGCAGGTGGCTCTGTTGGAGGGAATCATCGGATCAATGACTGAAGACCTGGAGAAGATCAGAGAGGATGCTCAGAGTGTTCACCGCTGTCTGACTCAGCACACACACACTGCAGGTACACACACACATTTTCTGCAGGTACACACACATACACAAAAGTGTTCATATGACTTTGAATTTTGACTCTTGACTGTGGTGCTTTGCAGAACTGGAGAAGCAGCAGTCAGATGACCAATTGCAGAAACTCATAGAGGTACTGTAGAGTCTGTCTTCTTCTGTGAGGTCTCTGCTCTGGACCCCTTGCTGTGTTGCACACTGCAGTCTGATTGGACAGTAGCTCTGTGGGTGTGGCCTCACCTGGTGCTGTGTGTCGTTATCCAGAGTCTTGAGCAGCAGCGACAGAAATCGTCAGAGCTGATGGACATCTGCCAACAGAAAGACGACGACATCAACAAACTTCAGGCTGCCATGGACGCCGCCGTGGAGAACGCCACCAAAGACGTACGTACACCTGACCTTTTTTATAAACAAAATAAACCCAAAATAAAATGACAGTAATAAATAAAGCTGCCCAGAACCAGTTTGACCTCTGACCTGCTCCATCGCAGAGAGCAGTGGTGGACTCGATCAAGTTGGAGCTCATGGAGCTTCAGCAGACCTGCTGCTGCCTGAGAGGGGCGGGAGGAGAGGCGGAAGAAAAAAGGAAACGCCACCGCGAAAATTTGGATGACGAGGAGAAAGAAGGTCCATCCAAGAAGCGAGGTGAGAGGAGGGCAAATGGAGGGGGATGGATGGAGAACTGCTCTCAAACTTCTTCATAAAATGTTCTGTCTTCTGTCTTAGTGGTTCTGGAGGAGGAGATCTGGAGACTCCAGGAGGAAAATGACAAGAAGGAGGAGATTATTGTCCAGCTGAAAGAGAAGGAGGAGGAGGAAAAGACGGAGAGGTCCAAACTGGAGGAGGAGCTTAGGAGGAGGAGGAGGGAAGAGGAGAAGGAGGAGAAGGAGGAGATGTCCAGGCTGGAGGCGGAGCTGGGGAGGAGGGAGGAGGAGGTAGAGGAGCTGAAGAAGGAAAGGTCCAGGCTGGAGAAGGAGGTGCAGCAGCTGACAGGTAGGAGATGACTCTTCTGATGTCCACATACTTCATACCACATATAGTGACAGCACCATGAAAAACCAAATATTGCGACTGAATAAAAGAACTGCAGCACTATTTTCTGTCCTTCTCTCAGATCTGGACGAGTGTCCAAACTGCGCCTCAGTGCTTTCGTCTCTGGAGTCTGAACAAAGGGAAATGTCCAGGCTGATAAAGGAGAACAAAGCTCTAGTTAATGGCATCTTCCAGCTGCAGACAGAGGTGCTGCTCTTCTTCTTCTTCATCTGCAGTCGCTCATTTGTAACATCTCAGCTGACTGCACTGTCTCCTGCTGTTTGTGATTGTTGTTACTCTCCAGGTCAGTGGTCTCCAGATGCAGCTCAAAGAGAAAACTGACAGGTCTGACAGCCTATCAGAACAGCTCAAGACCACAGAGACCTGCCTCCAGGACCTGCAGAGCCAATCACAGCAGAAGACCAAAACCATCAACAGTTTGACAGAGGAAGTGGAGAATCTGAAACAGGAAGTCAAGGTTCTTTCTCTTTAACTTATTGAGGAAGGTCCTTCAGTTGTTCATCAGTAATGATCGTTATTGATTTTTTTCAAGGAGGGGGGGAGCAGTGATTGAGTGATTGGTTGTTTCAGGAGGAGGAGGGGCGGAGCAGCAGTGTTTTCCACGCTGCCATGGAGCAGCTGAAGAAGGAGAGTGAAGTAACTCTGCAGAGATCAGCTCAGAAGTCACAACAGATCCTGGATCTGCAGCGAGAAACCAGCCGGATGGAAGAGACACTGACTCACAGGTCTGATCACCGATCAATACACCAATACCCATCAGCCCATTCGCTGTAAATACACATTAACTAATCAAACTCTTCTCCTTGTCTCCTTCTCTTTTTTCTGCTCTCCTTGACTCCTGTCCTCTCCTGCAGTAAGAAAAGGTGTGTTGATCTTACAGAGGAATTGGCAAATCAGAAAGCAGAATTCTCCTGCCTGAGAGCGGAGCTTGAGTCAGAAGGTGTAACTTTGCGTGGGAGACTGGAGGAGTTGAAGAGATCTGAGGAGGAGAGGAGGGGAGAAGAGGAAAAAGAGAAACAAAGTGAGAAGAAGAGAAACTGACTGAGATTATGAAAGAAAAGAGCGTTGATGAAGAGGCTAACTCTTCATCATCGCTCTCTCCTTTGATCTTAAACAAGCTCTTCTTCTGTGGTGGCGTCATGTCACTCTTGTTTGATTAGAGTGGCAGCAGGTTCTGATGGAGAAGGAGGAGCTGGTAGAAGAGACTCTCAGACAGATGGAGACACTGAGACGAGGTAACATCACCTCCACCACCACCATCATGAGGAGGAAGAGGGAAAGATGAAGATGATGAAAGTCTTGTGTCCATTCTCTGTCAGAGCTGGAACACCTGAAGGAGGAGCTGCAGAGGAGGGAAGAGAAGGAGAACAGTGTGGAAGAGGAGAGGAAGGTGTCAGTGGTGCAGGAACTGAAGGAGGAGATCCAGAGATTCCAGGAGCGGAGGAGGAGACAACTGGAGGAGGAGGGGGAGGATGGGGGGAGGGGGAGGAGCAGAGAGTTCGAGGCTGTGAAGAGAGAGATGGAGAAACTGCAGAGACTGAAAGAGGAAAAAGAAAACAAACAGGTGAGTTCTACTGAACCACAAAGTCTGATCAAGGATAAGTCTGGATCAGACTCAAGCTGGTTCAGGTCACTGATAGAAAACTGAGATCAGAAAGTGGTGTTGTTGTTATATAAAGAACAATCTGATCGACTGATTGATTACTGGTCAATCAGACAAGAATTTACAGGTTACCGTTGACCTTTGACCTTTGTGTGTCTCCTGAGCAGGATGTTCATATTTCTCCTCTGAGGTCCAACATGGCCAACAGGAAGAAAACCCCAAAAACAACTGGGAGGAAGAGGAAGAGCTGCGAGGTGGAGGTGTGTACCTGTTGTTTACATCAGATTAATGACATCATACCAGAAAGTTATAATATCAACCTGAGTGTCTGCCTGACAGGGTCTGGTGTCCAGTGAGAATAAAAGGAATAGAGTGCGAGGACAGATTCGGACAAACAGACAGGTGAGAGGTCAGACGTCAGAATACAGGTGAACATAGCAGCGGTGAGGTCACCTGTCTGACTCTGTCTCTTCTTCTGTGGTGCAGGAGAAGACAGACGGGACCCTGCAGAGGATCGGGGAGCTGATCCACAGTTCTCCCTCCATCCTGAGCAACAAAGGTCAGTGACAAACCTGAACCAGCACCAGAGCTGAGGATTGTGGGAAGTTGGGAGGGGAACTGTCCTGGTTTCTGGGGGACTGATATTACTGTTGAACTATTTTGAGGGGAAGCTGAAATATTGTTGCTAGGCAACTGATTAACTTCACCACATAGTTGTTCTTATTTATTGTGTTTATAGTTTGTTTTTGTGTTGGCCCCTTTGAGCCACCATTTTTAGT
Source organism: Remorina albescens (assembly GCA_034769265.1). Taxonomy (NCBI): domain Eukaryota; kingdom Metazoa; phylum Chordata; class Actinopteri; order Carangiformes; family Echeneidae; genus Remorina; species Remorina albescens. The sequence continues at coordinate 237,387 of CM068480.1, forward strand.
CTGATCTAACCCCCCCCCCCCCCCCCCCCACCACAGCTAAAACCATCATTGGTCTGGTCAGTGGACACTCAGTAGAAGAGGACACAGTTACCACAGCAACCAAACCTCGGCGAGGACGGAGGAAGCTTTTCAAGATGGATGCATCGACTCCACTGCAGGACTCGCCGCACACGGTGAGACAGGTGAAGGTCAGTTTGATCACAGCTCACTGTGATTGGCTGTTTATATGCTGAGATCTTTGTGTTCCTACAGCTTTCAGGAGGAGCAGAGGAGGAGAAAGAGAGCGCCCACGCCACCATCAGGAGACAGCTGCGCTCCAAAACCTGCAGGAAGTGACCTCATCATCGTGTGACAACACAACCCTGTAAGAGACGACTTTTACCCTTCAGTCTGACGGTTAGGGTAGGGTTTGTTTTTAAGTGACTGATGGTGTCTAATTTTAGAAACATTTTTCACTTCATACTAAATGAAAAGGATTCGTGGCCTCCCACTGTGCTTCAGTTTACTGCTACAGTGGCTGAGAAGGGCAAACATGGAAAACCACAAACACAGGAACAATAATCAAAAGATGAATCCTGATTTATCACCTGTACAGATTTTTAATGTTAAATAAAAGCTACTGATTCAGTGAATTTTAGTTTGCTTCATAGCTTTTGGTTCCATCTGCCTGAATCTGGTTGTTTTACTTTACACAGTATTTGATCTGGACTCATCTGCACTGTTGTAGTTTTATGATATCTTATCAGTTATAACATAAAAACAGGAAACATGGATTTACACAAAATGTTTCTTTAATGAATCCACGTTGCAGTAAAAATGATAACTGACACCTCTTTTGTGACCCGAAGGAGTTATGTAACAATTACAAGAAAACTGACTCTTATTTTCTGTAAATGTTCTAATGTAGAACAGCAGCTTCTGTCACTCAGGTAAGAAACAGGTTAAAGGTCCATATGGTCTAAGATAAGACCTCCATGTGCTCTTGGACTCTAAATCAGGCCTATTGTAGTACAATTATCAAAGGTCTCACTCCACAGAGAAACGCTCACAGGATTCAAAAACTGAGCCTTAAATTTCTGGAACTTTGTGATGTCACAAGGAAGCCTTATCAACTTAAGATGAAGCACTGGAGAAATTAGAATATGGACCTTTAATTCAAAGTATGGACCTTTTTTTAAAAAAAAAAAAAATAATAATAATAATAATAATAATAATTCTCATGGTGACTGTTGATGACATGTTTCAATAACTTGTGTCGGTTGAACAGAATATTTCCCTCCTTGTTTTGTCACGAGTTTCAGATATTCTCTCTCATGTCAATAAAATAAAAAAATGTTTTGATTGTGACAGTCAGGCAATATATGAACATCCTGGCTGCTAAAAAACAAAATCCACAACATCAGTGTTTTTGAATCTTGCATTGAAAACCTTTGACCTTTTGGTTGTTTGATTTGATTGGCACTTAGTTCATCCATCGCAGCACTGTCTCCAGACATCTTTGGTGTTGATGAATCTAATTGGTCACTTCCTGTGAGGCTATGAAGCAACAACCTGACTGGCAGTCTCCTTGTTGAAGGCGATGAAACAGTCCGATTGGTTGGCATCACTCTCTGTTTCCTTGGCAGCGGCCGTCAAGCGGCGGCAGCACTGACGAACACCAATGACAGCAGAGAGGATGAGCGAGCTTGCCAGCAGGGCTGTGCCACCGAGGAAGAAAGTGGCCATGTAACTTCCAGTGACATCAACCAGCCAACCTGTAGACCAGAGAAGAAGAAATCATCTGCAACATCAGTTTTAGCATGAACATCAGGACTGTGTATCATGTTTAAATGAATTAAAGGAGAAACCAGGTCCTTATAGACCACGTCCTGCTGGTCTTATAATTGAAAGAGTCTTTGGTCTCAGGACCAGACGGGAACAGAAAAAGAGCATCAATAATTTCAATTAGGAAAAATTTCAACATTTAAAACCTTTAATTTGAAATGGAAACGACTCCACACGGTTGTGACTTTATTTGACACCATGATGATGCTGTGGGCATGGTTGGTGGCGGTGTCTCACCTCCGATGGGCGGGCTGATGAGGAATGGGATAGCGTGAAGGAAGTAGACAACTCCCAGCGCTGAGGAGAGGTACGTAGTTCCCACCACATCTGATGTCACCACCGGGATCAGAGCCACATAGGCACCATCAAAGTATCCGTAGAGAACGGTGAAGGGCACAAGGAGCGGGAAGGAACGAAACAATGGCATGAAGAGACAGCTGATTCCCTCCATCGCCACCGAGAAGATGTAACACGCGAGGCGATACGGCTTCAAACACCTAAGACCGAGAAACAACGATGAGTCTAAAGTTAACCCTGAAAAGACTCTACCATCTCAATGGCAGCTCTGTAATCCGACTGTCTGATGTGTCAGGATCTGGAACAGGAACAAGTCTCAGGTCAGGAGTTCCAAGGAAGAGTCCTGAACCCCTTTTACCAAATTGGCTCCACAATAGAAAGAGTTCATCCTCAGGCCAAGACCTGACTCCCCAGCAAGTTTGGTTCAAATTATGGAACTCTTCAGGAAATCAAACTGAGCCAAAAGTACAAGATGTGTCTGTAAGCTAGCTGAAGCTGACAGGTTGGAGTTGTATTCAAACCGTGATGGGGTCCCCAGAGGATAAACCTTTAAGATTATGGATGTAATAATGCAACGGAAAACACAGACTTCCTCTCCGACTCGGCCATACCTGCGGTCTGTCAGCCAGCCGAAGGTGATGTTCCCCACAATGTCAACGATTCCCAGGATGGACATGAGGAAGGTGGCATGCTGGTGGCTGACCCCAGCGCTCAGGGCGTAGGGGACAAGGTAGACGAAGGGGAGGCTGCAGCCGCTGGCCAGGAAGAGGAAGGACACAGCCAGGCCCAGGAAGTCCGGCAGCAGGAGGAAACGGTACTCCTTACTGGACAGGAAGTCGTAGCTTAGGCCCCATCTCCTCTTTATCTGACGGCCGGGTGGTGAGGATGATGGCAACATGGTGCAGGACAAAGGGCTGTCTCCAGACTCCAGTTTGTCCACGAGCTCAGCGTCCGGTGACGAGATGTTACCTGCACCAGGAGACATGATGGTGAAGAGTCAGAGTTCTTTACTTGGACAATTTCAGGTTGTTCTTTTTTTGCCATTATAAAATGAGTAGATGGAAGAAGAATCTTTTACCTTCATCGTCCCAAAAACATCTACATGAAGTACAGCCTTTACTGTGGGTTTGTGTTTGTGTTCGTTTGTGTTTCTGTTTGTTGTTAGTTTGTGACGCCGCAGGTTCAGTCTTCATCATGCAGATTCATCTACATCATCACATTTAAATGAAAGCTAGCATCAGTCGTGCACTCAAGTCTGCTCCGTCCCCTGGTCCTAGTCCTGGTCCTGGTCCTGGTTCTGGTCCTGTGCAGGGACTGGTTCTCATAGAGCCCTATTGGCCTCTAAAGGACATTCAATCACACACATCATTGCTCCTCACCACATTTCCCCTCCCCTCCAAAGTCTGGCTCCGCCTCCTTATCGTCCCCACGTAGTGTGATTGGGCGAAGCAGCGCCCCACAGACACAGAGATTGGCGACAAAGGCACTGAGGATGAGCAGCGCCCCCCTCCATGAGTACAACTCGATCAAAAGCTGCACAGCCGGCGCCAACACAAAGGTCCCAATCCCGCTGCCCGACATGGCGATGCCGTACGCCAGCGCCCTCCTCCGCCGGAAGTACACACCCACCATGGCGATGGCTGGGGTGTAACACAGAGCAAAACCCAGACCTGGAGACAGAGGAGGGTGAGACACATCAGTCTCAGAAGGTCCAGTAAAAAGGATTGAGACCAAAGAGAACAGATCAGATCAGTGATCATTTCCACAGGTAATTTTCATTTATTTTTATTTTCAGTCTTTTGACTAAAATTCCATTTAGTTTGTCATATTTGAGTCATCTGAAATGTTTTCATTTTAGTCAACAAAATTCCAAAATGACTTTAATCTGTCAGAAATCTGGCAGATTTAGTCGACTGCAATCTAAACAAATGAGTTTAAATGGAAAGCATTAAAACATTTCCTCTAAATGGGAGCATTTTTGAACCTGTTAACGGCCATTTTGACAAAAACATTTTCACAATCAAAGTAACACACACTAGTTCAGACCAGTTCAGATCGGTCCAGACCTGTCAGGACTCCCAGGCTGAAATACAGCAGCTCCAGACAGGTGGTGAAGGAGCTCAGGAGGAGTCCACAGGATGACAGAAGTCCACCAGTCACCACGGACACCCGGCAGGACCAACGATTCCCAACCAGACTGCCCACAGGAGCTGGACACATAAACAGAGTCAGATTCTCCTGCTGGTTTTAAATGTGGTCTGTCTGTCCCTATAGTCCTGGTCCTGGTCTGGGTACTGACCACAGAGCATGGTGATGCAGTCCACCAGGCTGTGGATCCAGGCTGTCGTGGCATAGTCTGCTCCAAAGTGGAGCTGAAAGTCCACGAAGAAGATGGAGACACACCTGAGTGACAGAGACAGATGGAGAGCAGCTGATTAGTTATTGATCAGTGATCAGAAAAATCTGCCAGCAACGAGGGGGAGGAGTCAGACGAGTGGTGGGTCTCCCCGCTTGCTTCTGTCCAATCAGATTCTGTTTGTTCAGGTGTCAGAGTCTCAGACCTTCAGCTGTTCAGTCAAACTCAGGGGGGGTCAGGTGGTTCAGCTGGGTCCTCCTCGAGGACTGTCCCAGTCTCCCAGTCTCTGAGGACTGGTCCACACATAACAACCACAAAGTAAGTGTGTGTGTGTGGATAAAGAAGCTGCAGTTAATCCATTAGTGGACGGGACTACAGATGGAGCAAACAGTGATGATGGTTGTTGTGTTTTCATGCTGATGTTATTTTGTTGTGTTTTTGTAGCCGCACTGGTTGTGTTGAAGTTGACAATTTAATATATTCATTATTTGTTGTGTTTGAGGACGTGTTTCAAATACCGTACCTCTAACATAACACACAGGCTGTGTGTGTGTGTGTGTGTCTCACCTGGTCACTGCACGTGTGCAGACTGTCACCATGAAGCAGCAGCCAACGATCACCCAGCCCCACCCGCCGTCTGGAGGAGACACCCCACCGCACCGCCGCTTCCCATCAACCATTACTGCAGACTGAACTGATCTCTGGTCCTGGTTTCTGGTCCCGGTCCTGGTCTTGAAATTTGATGGGATAACCCTCAGGTCTAGATCTGACTTCGAGCCCTGAGGCCTAGTCCACGTCAGACATCCAGGGAGGGGTCAGGCCTGATCTGCAGGGAGGAGACTGGCTGGGTGGAGCTGCGACAGGAACCAGAGGATGAAGACGATGAGTCCGGAGTTAAGGATGAAGAGACAAAAGTGAAGACTCAAAGTGAAAAAACCAGAATCAGTTGGAAAGCGTCGCCCCCGTCCAATCAGACCCAGAAGACCCGGACAGCAGGGACAGCAGAGTCTGACTGGCCTCTTTCTGTAACTTGAGTCAAAAAGCGTCTTCGGTCAATAAGTCACCAGCTGACCCTCAATCATTAACCGACCTCCGTGTGAGGCGATATGAACCAAGCGCTCCCAGAGCCACAGGAGCGTTTGATTTTAAACTCATTTATCTTCTGACTTCTGTTGTCTGCTCACACTCAGAACAGGAGTCAACAACATGTGTCGCCGTATCAGGGAGCGCTTCAATCGGGGCACCTGACAACCCCGGCGGAGGAGAGACCTGTCAGGTGTCAGGTGTCAGAAAACATGCGCACCCAGACGGACGGGTCTAGGAGCTCCATGTTTACGTTCTCAGGGTATATAGTTATTTATGTCCTGAGGTGTTTACTGCTAGTGGGCCAACGGGGTCAGAGACACCACAACAGACCAGGACCAAAGGAGCTTTAGTGTTTGTCACATCGTGCAGATGTGCAGCGTCATATCTGAACGCAGCAGCAAACATCCAGACTCAGCTGAGATGTTGGAATGGATTTGAACAACCTGAGATATCTGTTCAGTCCTTTAAGAAAAAACACCTGAGACTCTGGACCTGTAGACAGTTAGTCTTATACAACAGATTATATCATTAACATCTGTAACATACAATTTCATTAACTATTAACTATAAAAACTGACCTTAGAATTAAGTTTGTTTTTTTCTGACTAAAACAGAATTATCATGTTGATCAAATGTATTTTTGAGGGACTTTTACTGCAGTTAATTTAAAATGAACAAGTTTATAATGACCCGTTCACTGAACGCCAAAGTGTTGGAAGCTTCTTGTTTATAACACAATAATAATAATAATGATAATGTATTAAACACCCGAACCATCTGATAAAGAAAAACACTGTTCACTAATAATAAAGTTGTTATTAACGTAATTAACTCTATAGATCAACTCCAGCTGGAATAATCAAATATGAATAAAATCACGGTATGGTTATTTGATATGTATTGAAACAATTAATATACATAAAAAGCTACCAGAAGTAAAGAATCAAATTTTATTTATTCAGTATTATTTTATCAAATTTCTATTGAGTAAATATAATAATTATAATGGTTTCATTACTTTATATATGCCAAGTGTCATAATTCAAAGAGAACTGTACTAAATAGATTTAAAGTAAATTAATATAACTCAGAGCTGAGTCAGAGAACAAAATCAATAAAAATAAAGTTGATGTGTCTTTGACAGACATTTTCATAGACTTCAGATTTTACATGAATTTGAAAATTAATATTCAGTATTTTACAGATAATAAGTAACATGATAAAAATATGGAAGACAAAATTTCAGGAATAAATCAAAGGGAATCATAATATTTCACTCAGGATTCAGTTTATTGAGCCAACCAGTTGTTAATGTTACACAAAATGACTTCAGCTCAATCAGTTAACAACACAATAACACAATGATGAAATGGACTGTGGTGCCTGGGTCTGGTAGCTTTTGCTTGGTCTCAGAAGATGCTACCAGAGAGACCAGGACCAGGTTTCCTGAGAGGAACTTTTTACTTAAAGGAAAAAAAAACAGCACACTAAATTTTAATGATAAAATATTTCCAGATGTCTCGTTACAGCTTTTTTTTCTGGTGACTGATTGATCAGTTACATCAGCTTCCTGTTATGTCACCGAGAACAGAAGCAGGACAGAACAGGAGACACTGAGTTTCATAGTTTTTCTAGCACAAAAATTCACTAATAGATGAAAAAGTTCCACAAACATTTAAAGTATCAACCTCAACAATTCTGATTTAACTCAGAGGTTTATGAGCTGAGTGGACCAGGAACAGGAGCCACAACACAACAAACACACATGCTCAAACGTTGTGTGTTCGAGCATGTGGAATTCAGATCTTTGAAGTCGATACTTTAACAAACAAAAATGCACAAATCTTAAAGGTTGAAGTCATAAAATCTGTGGCAACGACTTTCATTATATTGATAAATGTTGATTAATCAGTTATTGTAATGAACCCTTTTCCCTCATGATCAGTAAAATAACATAAACTTTAACTGAAGCAAAATCAGGTAATTCTCTAAAAGATATATAGAAATATAATGAATCAACAACACAGCAAAGTAAACACAAACAAATATACACACCGGGTCTCTAAACCTGGACCTGGACTCAGGATAGACTACAGAGTCCCTCACTCCTCCTCAGCTCCACCTTCACATATGGTTTCTACTGGTTTCAAAAGCCAAGATGGCAAACAGACAAATTACAAACTGGAGGCTTCGAACCAGCAGCTGCACCAGAAGGTTTAAAGAGGCCATGACAAAAATGTTTAAAAGCTTTAGTTTTATTTCTAAGAGCTGGTGGAGACCAAAGCAGAGCTAAAAGGATCCACTGTGTTTGATGACGCATTTAAAGGTTCCTGATGTGTTCATGTGTTTGTGTTTGTGATGATCAAATAGGAAACTAAAACCACAGATAACTGAAAGAATCTTGACCGTTTAATCTGTTGAGATTATCAGATAAATGATGGATCAGCAGTTTGAAGTACAAACTGGTGAACTGAGTCGTCTACAGATCACTGCACAGCGCAGCGTAGGAGTCTCTGTAATAGATGTAGAAACCTGTGTAAAGGGCCCGAGTTTCGTCGAAGTTCTCTTTGAAGGTGTAGAGGTGAGTCAGGTTGTTCTGAGTGACATTGTAAAAGCTCAAGGTTCCACCATGATAATCTAGAAACACAGCGAGCCGACTGCAGTCCCCACTGGGCATGTTCACGGGCTCCTTTTTGTTGTTAAATTCTGCAGAAAATGTTTTGCTCCCAGTGATGCCAAAATACCATGACAACTCCTTTTCACCAAATTTTTTGTTTGAACCTCCCCTTTTGTCGTACATCAAGCCCACACCAATGTAGGTGGAGCCCTCGGACAACTTCACCTCCCAGTAATGCTGCCCAGTGAGCGGCCTACTGCACAGAACCTGGTAGATGTCCTCACAAAACCTCTGAGGCAGGTCAGGGTACTCCTTCCAGGATCCACATGTGGCCTTTTTGTTCCCGTCAGACAGACTCAGGTAGCCGTTCATGGTGTCAGGGTCCAGGGTCAGGTTAGTGGCATCTGATGGATAGACCAAGACATCATCATCATCATCATCATCATCATCACCACAACAGGTAACAACAGCACAAACATCATCATACTCTTTCTAAGAACAGGGGACGTAGTCCTGGTTCAGGTTACCTCTGTAACCCCTAACTTACACCAGATTAGATCCTGTTTGTTTGTCACCTTCTCCACATCAGGGATGGGCGGTTTAGAGAAGTCTTCGGAGATCAGCCTGCTGTCTCTGTACTGGTAGATTGTTGCTCCTTTATATTTCTCGTTGGGTTCAACAGTCATCAAGAAATGGAACCTGCTGCTGTCGCTCAGACCTTCGACCAGGTCACGGAAGATTCTTAGTTTCTCATTAATCTTGTTGAAAGAGTCATCACAATGGTCTTCTGTTGGTGGAGTGACTTTCTGCCAGTCTTGTGAATGCAGGCAGGCAGCCATCTGTTCCAGGCAGTGGTCGGTCATTTCCAGGGAAGTGAAAAAGAAGCACAGGACGTTTTGTGCTCGTAGGTTTATGGGATGATTTACGTCCTGGGTTGAGTGTCTGGGCAGAATCTTCACTCCCTTCTCCTCCACACAGAACTTCAAGATGCTGATTTTTTCTTCTTCCTTTTCCAGCCAGTTGTTCAAGTTTTTGCAGCTGCACTGTGACTCCTCCATGTCTTCTAAGAGTTTCTCCACTGCACTGCAGTCTTCTTTACCTGCTCGGATGGACGGAAACTTCTCTCTCACGGTGCGCTGAAGGATAGCAGTGTATGTAGCACAAAGGCTTTTGAAGCGCATCAATTTAAACTTGAAGATCTGGGGAAAAGTCTGAACTACTTTTTCTTCCAGACAGTCGTTGCATCTCACTTCGATTTCCCTCAAACGTTCAAATGTGCTTTCCAATTTCCCTTGGAGACTGATGCAGATATTGTTGTACACCTGGGGGGCTGTTGGGATCAGGGTCTTCAGTGGAGTCAACCAAACCCTCAGGGGGACGCCGTTCCCCTTCAGCATATTAGGGAGCTGACGGTACATCTCCACTGAGCCTTCGAATGTCATAGTGTTGTTTTGAAGGATGAAATCGCTGTAAAATTTGCAGGACAATTTGTCACTCAGGTGTTTTTCTTCATCAGTGAGCTTCACATGACCTTTGCCTTCAATATCTATATTTTGGATCTTCCTCACCACAGCCTCCATGCTGCCTTCAATGTTCCGGTTGCTGCTTTTATCTGACTTCTCGCTGTCAAACACAAAGAAAGCGTTGGCCCCGTACAGGATGTTTGTGACCACATGTGTTGCTCCATTTATTGCATGACTTTCCTCCATGTTGGTGTTTATGATATCAGTCATCATCAGCTGTTCGTGGATGGTGGTAGCTTTGTACTGGAACGTCACCCTGCTCTGTTTGTTGGAACTCTTTCTATCATTCAGATACTTGGCTGATCCTCCAACCTCAACCAGACCGCCCAGGAAACTGGCCTTCAGGGAGGCTTCGATATCCAGCAGAGAGGCCTTGGATTCCAGGGAGTCGGACGTAGTGATGTGAGATTGGTTTGACTGCTGAGGCAGCTCCTCTGTGTTTTCTTCAATAGTTTTCTTATCCCACAGAGTTACACCTAAAGAGGGAAAAACAGAAAAACATCTTGGAAAATTAAGATTTTTTATCCAGTGGTGGAAAAAAGATTTTATATCCAGATGGCAACATACCACTATTTTTTGTCATCATGAAACCTTCAGAGAACACAAAATATGTCGAAATGAGTGCGCGAACGTCTAAAACATGGAAAAAAACTAAACTAACACACTCAAGAATTCAGTTTTCCATGAGATTTTTGTATTCCAGTGACTCTGGGAACAGGAAGTCAATCCCTGAATGTCTCATAATAAGAAACTAACAATACACATTCTCTGTTAAAAGCAACAAAATGTTGGGATCGTACAATAAAGTGCAGAGGACAACTTTGGGGACAGAGTTGACGATCCTCACAGCTGCAGAGGTGTTCAGTTAGAGAGGGGCGGAGTTTGTCCTTGGAGAGACCAATCAGCAAAGGGGGCGTTCTCTCTCTTCTCAAGTGAGGAGCTCCGCCCCAATCTCTCTCTCACTCCCCCTCCCCTCTGCTCACCGACTCTGAAATTTAGATTTTGAGGCTGTCGTATTTTTATATGGGGATCTTATTTAGTTACCAAAAGTATCAGAGTTAAACAGCTTTGGTAAATTATAATAGGAACGAAGGGAATGCATCAAAAAGCCAGCACAACGGCCATATTGGATTGACTAAATCTATAATATGTCAAAGAAGACAGAGAGACTGAGCCTGTCGGTTCAGTGTGTCATTTAAATAAAAGGCCCGTGGAAGACCTGGAGAAATCACACCGGGCGCTCCAATAGTTCTTTGGCTACGTGAAAGAACAACACGTAAGCTGCAACATGGTCTTTTCTGCCCTCACCAATAAAAAGTACTCAGCTAAGAGATTGTCTCACTTGGTTTCTTCAAAAATTTTCCCCTCTTAACAACACCACAGAAAAATGTATCTAAAATAAGAAAACAAGGGATTTTCATGCACCTTCAATAGGAATTAAATAGTATCAGGATAGATAATATGAAATTGGAAACTACACAAACATTTATTTAGCCTAGATATGATATAAAGATGAGGATGCTGGATCCAGTTAAATAGGTGGTGATCCCAATGTAAAAGATCCCAGAACATGTTCCAGCAATCTCTGGCACAGTATACGCCCTGAGTGTGACACCGTCAGCTGTCACAGGATGTCTTAGTCAGAAAGTAAATACTGAAACTCAGAGAAACAGGAGAAGTGTTCCAAAGACCTGGAATCAGGTTGGCCAAAAGAAAGCACATTGGATTTGAGGGTAAATGAGGGTTTGGAGGGACATGTAGGAGACTATAAAGCTAAAGATCTGGACTTAAAGATGCTAATCATGTCTGAAGCTGAGGGACAGTTCTACATAAACAAATAGAAAAATTGCTTTGCTGAATTAAAAAGCAGAAAGGAAGCAGCATTGAAGAAGTACTGTCAAACACCAGGACCCCTCCCTGGTAGGGACTGTTAACACAAAGAAGGATTTTGACTTAATGAGGAGAACCCCTCTCCTGTTGCTCAGGACACTGCGGGCCAAACTGCCACCCATCATCACGGTGCATCGAAGAGGATTAAGGGCACGTGAGGAAGAAACTGGGCAGAATTTGGCCGCAGGAGACCTCTGAAACTGTAAGAACACACAGTCATTACTACTTCACCTGTAATCAGCCGATCCTTGTGAGCATCATACAACATCCCGAGGGAGAAAGGTCGGCCCAAGGCGGCAACCACCATCTGACCGGCGGACATGTCTTCAACCTGAGTGAAGAAACATGGATCAGTGTCCAAATCTGTCCGACACACAGAGACAGAGAAACTCCACAAAAGGCCTCACCTGGTGAAGGTCTGTAGAGCGGCTGAGTCGTCTTTGTCTTTTGGACGTCTAACTGGAGCTTCAGTCTGATGCTCTGCACCGTTCTTCAGGTTTATATCCTGTTGGCTGAATCCTCCCACAAACTGACATCAGGTCACCTCCATCTCACCTCAGGAAGAGTCTGTCTTTGTTTTTGTTTTTTTATTTCCTGTACTGTTTCAGGCCTTTATCAGCTGCTCTGACACTGAGGACGATGTATCTTCTCTTCAGAGGAAACGCAGAAACCCTGATCCCTGCTCCAGATATCAGCTTTACAGCAGCTTCTTTATTCATGTTCAGATACCAAAGAAGTTGATTTGTTTTTATGATGATTTCCTTTCAAGGTCATAGTTGTCTGACTTGATACCAAAGATTTACATAACCTGCCTGACTTGATTTTATTAAGAGCTGTTTATCTACCTCTGCTTTGGTTGCTGTGAAGATCTGAGTTGACTGTGAGGTTTGTTGGATCAGCTGTTCCTGAAAACATTGAGGGATCCTGGTGGTTTCCTTTGACTTGGCCTTGGGGAGCATGTAGATGTTAAACTGGAGAGTCCCCTAATCCATCCCCCTCCTTCCTCCAAATGGAGCATCATTTAAAAATTGAACATCATGTTGTGTTGAAGACTGTAAACTAGAGACTGAGACCATAAACTCGTCAGGAAAACATTTACTGAGGAGGAGGAGGGACATTTTCCCATAGACTTCAGTACAGTCTATCTTCTGTCCAGCTCTACGGACAGTCTTCGTCTCCCGGTCACAGAGACACTTGGACATGTGGACTGGAGGAATCAGATTCGTACCACGGACCTCCTGACTGGTGGATACCAGTCGTTGTACCCAGTCAGTGTTGTGGATGATGAAACCTCTCACTTGGATTTAATGGACGTTTGTCCGAGCAGAGGACGAGCTGGACCTTCAAGAAGTGTAACCTGATCAAGGTCAAGAGTGAAGTGCAGGCAACACAGGTTGGATGGATTTAACGTGATTCTATGACTCATTAGAGAATCGGGTCTACCTGTATCAGGATCAGGATCAGGACCTGGACTGAAGACCTTTGGAGCGTCCTCTCTGGTTATCAGTCTGATAACAGCTGAGCTGCTGTAAAACACACCTCAGACACACGAAGACAACAGTCCGGGCTGAAGGTGAGTACCGTCCTGTCCACTTCATGCAGGTTCTGATTTGTCCAAGCTGGATTCAGGTCTGAGGGGGAGTCCTGGATCGGACTGTACCTCGGGAGAAACAGATTTCAGGTCAGTGCTGTTCCGTCTGTCTCATGGACGTCTGTTGTCCTGTTGGACGTTAGCAACATGGGATAGAGACTGCAATCTAAAGTCCTGAACAGGACTGAGGGACTCATCCTGAACAGGACTTAGGGACTCATCCTGAACTGGACCGAGGGACTGATCCTGAACAGGACAGAGGGACTGATCCTGAACAGGACTTAGGGACTCATCCTGAACTGGACCGAGGGACTCATCCTGAACAGGACCGAGGGACTGATCCGGAACAGGACTTAGGGACTCATCCTGAACAGGACAGAGGGACTGATCCTGAACAGGACTTAGGGACTCATCCTGAACAGGACTTAGGGACTGATCCTGAACTGGACTGAAGGACTTGTTTGTGAGTGTGAGGCCCAATCTCAAACTGACCATTCCCCTCTCTCTCTTTAAGTGTCCATCCAGATGCAGTTCACCTCTCAGGGAACTTTTATTGAAGTTGGGATCAGATGTAATCAGATCAGGAAACCCTTTACACTCCCTGGGAAACAAGAAGTACCCATCACCATGGCAACAGATAGACGCCCTGCTTCGATGGCTGTTGTGGTCATAGTTATAGAAACCCATACATGTCATGTTTTTGGTTTCAGAAAGTCTAAAAGTCAAAGCAGTGGTTTGGTCTTTCTGACTGATATTTTATAGAATTTAGATTAAAAACTTGAATTTGAGGAAAAATCAAAACGACCTTTGAGACAAAGTGACATTTTCTTTTATGACAGTCCACTTTCATTCTGACATATTCGCTTTGAGACGGCTGTTAATATGTGGGGAGGTTAAGCCCAGGTGTCACTGTCCATCTCTGTTCATTTAAATAAAGTTTTTAAACAACTCCCCAGTTTCAAGACAAGATGGCCGCCAAGAAGTCAGCATGTTGCGGACTCTCCACGCTGGTCACCATGTTCATCCTCATGACGGCTGTGTGTGTGACGCTGATCACACTGATGGCTACACACAAAGGTACCACACACACACACACACACTCTGCATGTTTCCAATCAGAGCCGCAATAAATCGATCAATCTTTATGTATAAAATCATTTTAATACAACAGTGTAACACACAACGCATTGAAGTCCGTAACACAAAAAGAAAACCAGTGATAAAGATAAAAGAATAAACTGAGATAATAAAATAGGGTCCAAAAAACCAAGTCTAGAGTCACGTCTCTACATCGGAAGCTCCTATTGGCTCCGGTGGGTGATGTCACAGCCAATCAGAGGCCTAGCTGTCAAAGTCTCTGGATCAGTCCTGTATGTTTCTGTCAAATCAACCAGCTGTTTGGATGAATGTTTCTGTTTTCCTGTCAGGTCCAGAAACAACCGTCCCCCCCAGTCCGGATCCGACCCTCCCGCCCAGTCCAGGATCAACCCCCCCTCCACACTCACCGTACCTGATCGGAGTTGGCCGGGCTGACTGCACCGGGCCACCTGCTGAGATCCCTCTGGTCAGAACCAGAGCCCTCCCCACACTGATCGGGGGGCTCCTCACTTCCTGTTTGATGACCAGCTGATAGGTCTGACCTGACGCCTCTGTGTGTGTGTGTGTGTGTGTGTGTGTGTGTGTGTGTGTGTAGATGGGCTACGCCAACCCTCAGCAGACGGCTGCAGGTATACACACTCGCCTGTACAGCCGAGCCTTCATCATCGACGACGGGAGGAGAAGAGTCGTGTTCGTCACTGTCGACGTGGGCATGATATCACAGAGACTACGACTGGAGGTAGACAAACACACACACACACAAAAACACACAAATACACAGAAAACTCCTTTGGTAATTTTTCTTACTGCTGATATTTACTAACACGTGTTTAGTAAAAGACACACACACACACACACATTCCCAGGAATTGTATGAAAGGCTTTCAGTTGATTGAGAAAGCTGCTGGAGGAGTATTAATAATAATTATCACATTTCTGCTGTAGCAGCTTGGTTTCTCTGGAACCAAATGCCACCTTCAGTCCTGGGGGGTCACGTGTTTCTTCCTGTAGTCTGTTTGTCCCTGCTGTCTTCATCGTCCAGGTGGTGAATCATCTCTGCTCCGTGTTCCTGCTCTCTCTCTGGTTCTGTCTGAAGTTCCTTTCTGTTACAGGAAGTTTTCCCCTCCGCTGTCTCCAAGTGTTTGTTCGTGGAGGGATTTGTTGGGTCTCTTTAATAAGTTTTGGTGTCGACCTGATTTCTGTGAAGAGTTTTGATGTAACTCTGTTTTGATTTATAAATAAATCTGATTTGATTTGACATCAGTGTCACAGTTTAATCAGAACACTGTTCCATCATGGTGTGAGGGTGATGCTGTGACCTCTGACCTCTGTGTGCGTTCAGGTTCTGCAGGCGCTGCAGCTGAAGTATGGAGGTCTGTACCGACAGGACAACGTGCTGCTCAGCGGGACTCACACTCACTGTGGACCGGCCGGATACTTCCAGTTCACCCTGTTCATGATCAGCAGCAAAGGATACATCAAGTCTGCCATACAGCCGCTGGTCAAAGGCATAGTCAAGGTCTGCCTGTCTGTGTGTGTTTGTTTTATATTCAGTGTGTTATCCAGTCAAACACAACAATACGCATGTTCCTTTGAGACACTAACAGTTTCAGCAGATGTTAACTGATCACTGATTGATCACTGATCCAGAGTATAGACAGAGCCCACAGTCAGATGAGGCCTGGCAGGATCTTCAGGATCAGGGGGGATCTGGAGGACAGCAGCCTGAACAGAAGCCCCCACTCGTACCTGAACAACCCCGAGGACGAGAGACTCAGGTCACAGGATTGATCTTTGATTCTGTTCACAGGTGTGATGTTCATCACTCTGTTTGATTATTGATCAGTTTTATCGATCTGATCAGGTACAAGTCGAACACCGACAAACAGATGACGGTGCTGAAGTTCACCAACCTGGACGGAGACGGGATTGGTATGATCAGGTGACACAGACGACAACGACGATGAGGATGAGGATGATGATGATGATGAGCCACTCTGAGCTAACGCTAACATTCTGTACCTCCTCAGCTGGTTCGCCGTTCACGCCGTCAGCATGAATTACACCAACCGGATGGTGAGCAGTGACAACATGGGCTTCGCCTCCTACCTGCTGGAGCAGGACAAGAACCCCGGAGAACTTCCTGGACAGGTGAGACCTCAGGAACCAGAACATGTCCAGCTCAGGACTATGGAGCCCAGAAGTGCTGAGAGACTGCATCACTCTGTGTGTGTGTGTGTGTGTGTGTGTGTTTCTGTGTCTCTGTGTCTGTGTGTGTGTCTGTGTGTGTGTCTGTGTCGGGGTGTGTGTGTGTCTCAGGGAGATTTCGTTGCTGGTTTCTCCTCCAGTAATCTGGGTGATGTCAGTCCAAACACCAGAGGACCTCACTGTGTGAACACTGGACTGCCCTGTGACTACCTGAACAGCTCCTGTCCTGTAGGAGGGGTGAGACACACACACACACACACACACACACACACACACACACACACACTCCAAGCTGCAGCAGTAAACAGTGTGTGTCTGACAGACTAAGATGTGTCAGGCATTTGGACCTGGAGACGACATGTTTGAGAGCACGAAGATCATCGGACACAACATCTACAGGAAGGCCAAGGTACCTGTCTGACTGACTGTCTGTCTGTCTGTCTGACTGTCTGTCTGTCTGTCTGTCTGACTGACTGACTGACTGTCTGTCTGACTGTCTGTCTGTCTGTCTGACTGTCTGTCTGTCTGTCTGTCTGTCTGACTGACTGTCTGTCTGACTGTCTGTCTGTCTGTCTGTCTGTCTGTCTGTCTGTCTGTCTGACTGACTGACTGACTGTCTGTCTGTCTGTCTGTCTGTCTGACTGACTGACTGTCTGTCTGTCTGTCTGTCTGACTGACTGTCTGTCTGTCTGTCTGTCTGTCTGTCTGTCTGACTGACTGTCTGACTGTCTGTCTGTCTGTCTGTCTGACTGACTGACTGTCTGTCTGTCTGTCTGTCTGTCTGTCTGTCTGTCTGTCTCTATGTCTGACTGTCGGTCCGTGCTGTGACTTGTTCTGTAGTTGGTGTAAGTGTCATTGGTCAGGACGGTGTTGTTACCATGACAACAACATGAACGGGTGTCTTCCCCCTTCAGGAGCTGTACGCTGACGCCGTGGAGGAGCTGACAGGTTTCCTTCATTCTGCTCATCAGTGGGTCAACATGACGGACGTTACTGTCCAGATCAACAACACACACACGGTCAGTAACACACACACACACACACACACAGTCACAAACAGAATCTGAGACTAGAAACAGTTTCATGATGAAAACATCTTCGTTCACTTTGTTAGTTTACGTCACATTTCAATCCGTGTGTGTGTGTCTGTGTGTGTTACTGACTGTGTGTGTGTCTGTGTGTGTCTGTGTCTCAGGTCAGTACCTGTAAACCGGCTCTTGGTCACAGTTTTGCAGCAGGAACAACAGACGGAGGAGGAGATCTCAACTTTACTCAGGGTGACTCAACTCTGTGTGTGTGTGTCTGTTGTGTCTCTGTTGTGTCTCCTGGTGTGAGGTAAATAACTGTCAGTCTCTTTATGTGAAGGCGCCGTGGACGGAGACCCGTTTTGGGACGGGATCAGAGACGCTCTAGTCGGCGCTCCGTCCAATGAGACACAGGAATGTCACCATCCCAAACCAATCTTGTTCAGCACCGGGGAGGTGATGATCCACAGACCTGTCCCTGTCCTGTCCCTGATCTGTCCCTGATCTGTCCCTGTCCTGTCCCTTATCTGTCCCTGATCTGTCCCTGTCCTGTCCCTGATCTGTCCCTTATCTGTCCCTGATCTGTCCCTGTCCTGTCCCTTATCTGTCCCTGATCTGTCCCTGATCTGTCCCTGATCTGTCCCTGATCTGTCCCTGTCCTGTCCCTTATCTGTCCCTGATCTGTCCCTGATCTGTCCCTTATCTGTCCCTGATCTGTCCCTGTCCTGTCCCTTATCTGTCCCTGATCTGTCCCTGATCTGTCCCTGATCTGTCCCTGATCTGTCCCTGTCCTGTCCCTTATCTGTCCCTGATCTGTCCCTGATCTGTCCCTGATCTGTCCCTGTCCTGTCCCTGATCTGTCCCTGATCTGTCCCTGATCTGTCCCTGTCCTGTCCCTGATCTGTCCCTGTCCTGTCCCTGATCTGTCCCTGATCTGTCCCTGTCCTGTCCCTGATCTGTCCCTGATCTGTCCCTGTCCTGTCCCTGATCTGTCCCTGATCTGTCCCTGATCTGTCCCTTATCTGTCCCTGATCTGTCCCTGATCTGTCCCTTATCTGTCCCTGATCTGTCTCTGTCCTGTCCCTCATCTCTCCCTGTCCTGTCCCTCATATGTCCCTGTCCTGTCTCTGTCCCTGTAGATGAACTGGCCTCTGCCGTGGCACCCTCAGATTGTGGATGTTCAGATCATCACCATTGGATCTGTTGCTGTCGTTGCCGTTCCAGGAGAGATCACGTAAGAAGAAGAACAACAACAACACAATAATAATATGAACATAAATAAACTGATTTTAAATGCAGCCCATCAAAACTGAATAAGAGCCAATAAAATCAGTTTTGTGGCGTGCAGACATGCCCCGCCCCCTCAGCAGGTGTAGAGGTGACGGTGTGGCTCTGCTCTTGTCGACAGGACAATGTCGGGCAGGAGGCTGAGAGAAGCTGTGAAACAGGTGAGCACCAACACACACGAGGAGGCCACGCCTGCTTCCTGTCAGCTGACGTCCTTCCTGTCCATTAGGAGCTGCAGTCCAGTGAGGCGTTCAGGGACACGGAAGTCGTGATCGCCGGCCTCAGTAATATGTACACTCACTACATCACCACCTACGAGGAGTACCAGGTACGGGACAGCAAAGGCTCATGGGAACTGTAGTGTTCAGAGCTGACGGTGAAGCTGCTGCGCCGGCCGAGTTACGTGATCTGTGTCTGATGTTCCACAGGTGCAGCGCTACGAAGGAGCGTCCACCATCTACGGTCCGCACACGCTCAGTGCGTACCTGCAAAAGTACCGAGGCCTGGCCCGAGCCATCGCACAGGTGTGACCTTTAACCTTCAGTGACATCACATCTGTGAGCTGCTGCTTTCTAACTTGTCTGTCAGCCATCTTGGTTTTTGGAGGAGAAGATAGATCCAACCTGCTGTGTGCTCCAGATCATCAAGTAGCTCCGCCCCCTAACCCTCTCAATGGCAGCATCATTTAAATGTTTTCTTCATCGTCGTCGGTTCTCTGTGTTTTTCAGGACCGAGTGTCTGAGCTGCCCGTCGGACCGCAGCCTCCTTTCTTCACCAAGAACCTCTTCAACCTGCTGCCTGCAGCCTCCGTGGACAGAAAACCAGCCAACACCAGCTTCGGAGACGTCCTGCAGCAGGTGTACCCGGTCTACAGACAGGTAGACTGTCCCAGGGCTTCCTGGACCCCCATCAGGAGGGTCTCATTGTTTTTCATGGGCTCAGGTTTATTAAGTCTCCTGATCTAATCCGAATCATTTTTAAACCCTCATGATGTTTGAAAGCCTTCCTGTTTCTGGATGAACACGCCGTGCTGTCGTCTGTTTTTCAGGGTGATGTCGTGTCCGTTACATTCGTAGCAGGAAACCCCAGAAATTCAGGAGACGTTGTGAGAAAACTGCTTCTTTGTTTATTTGTCTGTTTGATTGTTTGTGTCTTTGTTTCCGTACTTCCTCACTAACCTCCTCAGTCTTCTCCTTCGCTGCAGCGGGATAAGACTTTTGTGACTGTGGAGATTTACAACAACGTAACAGAGAGCTGGGAGGTTGTGCACACTGATGCATCATGGGAGACGAGGTAGGTTAGTGTGGTGAAACACACAACAAAACAAAGTTTCTCCTTTAGAGGCCGAGCCGTCAAAGTCTCTGGGATGAGTCTGTTATTTTCTGATCTCAAACAAGTCGGTCTGAGTTTATTGTGTTGACAGAATAAAGACTGAATTTGGATCTAAAAACGGTTTCCTGACGTGTCCTGCTGCAGGTTTCACTGGCTGATGGGATCGAACCGGCGCAGCAACGCTACAGTGGAGTGGTTCATTCCCCCGACGGCCCCGAACGCCTCCTACAGGATCAGACACTTCGGACACCACAAACAGATAAAAGGCCTGCGACCTGTCATCACGCCGTATGAAGGCGTGTCTGATGTCTTCAGAGTCTCTGCAAGCTTCTATTATTAGTGATATCATCAGTCTCTCATCAGGCCAGCCACGTTTGTAGAAGTTAAAATGAGTCAAGATTCACGTCAACAATAAACCAAATAAATCGCCAAGAAATGAATTATGATTTTGAATGTTTCAGATAAACTAGTAGTTCTGCATTTGTTAGCACAGCTGAAGTTAGGTTTATATTGGGTGATTAGCACCATCTATCTGCAGTGATTGGCTGATTCAGGGCTGTGTGGCCAGTGGCAGCCAATCATTTTCATTCTATATATTAAACCTGAAGATCAGACTCAGCTGAAGAAATATGAGACTTTTTTTTAATATCAAAAATATTTATTTTAATCTGTTTGTATCGAAATCAGAATAACACAACACAGAGACAATTTATCATCACAGCACAAGTCCAAGTTCAACTGTCCATCAACAGCCGACCACAGACTGTCCCATCAGACACACAGTCTAATGACATCACTTCCTGGAGACACGCTCCTCGCCATGATCAGACAGGAAACTCAGTCCAGGTCCATGCAGTTTGGTATTTGAGCACTTTTCCATAACATTCACAGATTATTTACAGCTCTCGTGTTTTTCAGACCAAATTGCATATTAACTGGACACTGGATAGAAATAAATTCCCCTTTTCAACATAAAGTGCTCTGAAGCAGATCCGGATGTCGTTCTCCTCGTCCAGAGGCTGAACCCAGAGCTGATGTGGTCCGGGCCACGAGGAAGAGTGGAGATTTCTGTTTGTTTCTTCTTATTCAACATAGATTTGTTGCCAAACTGATTTTCTGTATACTTCCATTTTCTTGAAGTCTGTCAGCAGATCTTCTGACAGATTGAAGGTTTCTGAATGTGACATTAAATCCTACAGAAGATTTCAGTTTCAGCTTCCCCTCCATACTGGATAAATGCAGTGATACAAAGTCAGACATTAAGATGTAAACAAAAAGGACAGGAAGCTTTTTTTACTGCAGCACATCAACACGTCTCTCTTTACACTTTCTAAAACTCTGCTGGAAATCTACACTTTGTACAAATGTTGAGTTTGTGGCCGGAGCATTGAGACAAACTGAATTAAGCTGCTGGTGGACGTTCAGAGACGTGTCTCCTCACATGGTTTTGCTGAGGAGAACCTCCAGCAGACGCAATTTGGCTTTGAGCTGTTTGTATTCCTGGTATTCCTCCTTCATTGGAGTGCGATCTTCTTTTTGGCAGATTCTGTCCAGAAGCACAAGATGACACACATCAGAGCCCAGAAGAAGAACGATGACGGAAAAGACGTGAAAAAAAAAAAGGAAACGTGTCTCTCACCTTCCAGTCTGACGGTAAAACTGGTCCTCAAACTCTCGGAGAACTCTCCGCCTGGTCTTCTTCTCTGCTCTGGTCTCACGCAGACTCTGCAGCAGCTGATACCTGGTTCAGTTGGAGGACACGATGAGGACGTTAAAGAAGGAACACATTTCCTGTGAGGACCAAACGAGCATCTACAGACTACATGTGTTCATATACAGTAGGACTTCAGGAGTAAAGGTGTTTATGTATAAAACATTAATGTCTGACAGGTAATGAATGTAATTTATGTTTGTAATGTGATAATCAGTCTGATGTGTTGTATAGAAGGACACACCTGGACGCTTCGTGCAGGTTGGCCGTAGTGACAGCAGGTTGTTGGTGCACAGTTCTCACTTCATCCAACGGGGACACGAAGGCCGGGTCGCTGTCCCGATCGCTGTCCTCCTCGCCAGCTGCTGGGCGGGTCAACCTGGGAGGAGGCGGGACAGGAAGTTCCTCCACCGTTCTCGAGCTAACGGAGTCTTCGTCGGAACCGTCCTCTTCCTCCTGAGAGACAGAAAACAGATGAATTACCGCCTGTGTTTTTGGACTTTATGATGTGACAGTAAGTTGGCCTTTGACCTTTCTGATATGTTTTCCTGTTAATTAGTAAAAGGATGTCTCACGATGGTGGTGATCGGGCTGACACACAGTAAATGTTTGATCATCTTGTATCTGTCGTACAGAGGCTTCACCAGGTTTCTCTCCTGTTTGGTTCCCTGAGAGACAAACAGACAGTCGCCATAGTAACAGGTCAGGGACATGTCAAAGTACGGCAGCAAAAGCCAAAGGGGCAATGTGTCATCGTTACATTATCAGCTTGTATGAAAAGGTTTTATTCTTTCACTCTGAGAAGAAACAACAGCTTCAAAATAGAGTTCAGCCGACTGTGGGCCGATGGAGGGCCGACGGAGGGCCGATGGAGGGCCGACTGTGGGCTGGTGGAGGGCCGACGGAGGGCTGACTGTGGGATGGTGGAGGGCCAGTGGGCCGGCTGTGGGATGGTGGAGGGCCAGTGGGCCGGCTGTGGATGGTTACTGCACATGAGCAGAAGGTAAGGACTCACCGGTCGACCGTGGAGACTCTCAAAGTACAGAAGACATTTCTGCAGAGTGATCTTCTCCAAAACCATCTGAGCCTGAGTCATCTCCTGCACACACACACACACACACACACAATCATGTTCCCATCACTTCAGGGGACATCACATTGACCATTCTGTTTCTGCAGTCAAATGGAGAAAAAAGCTGAACAGACTTTGGTTGTGTTGTGTTTTGTGTGTGTCTGTCAGACTCACCTTCATGTTGTCGGGCAGACCCAGCGCTCGTCTCTTCTCCGTCAGTCGTCTGAATAGAGACTCCACCGTTTCCTCTGGTGTTGGTTTGTGTTCTGGCGCTGCCTGCTGGCCACAACTCGACCTGCAGGACACAACAATACACACTTGTACACACACACACTTAAAGACAACACAACACACTGTGTGGATGTGCAGGTTGTGTTACCTGCAGGCGTTTGTGTTACCGTCGTCCTGCTCCTTCGAATCAAACACCGACTGTCTGAGTCTCAGTTCTGCAAAAACAAGCACAGTTTACACGTGCACTACAACCTACACACAGACACACACATTTCAAACTTCCTGTGAGAGGAACTGGAAGTCGTCCTGACCTTTGAGCTGTTTCCGAGCCTTCGCCAGGTCACTCATCACTCTGACCATCTCCGGGTTTGAGTATTTGTCATTGTGCGACGGCTGAAAGACACAAACAGACACACACCTGAGCGGGTCCAGACAAATATTCTGTCTTAAAGTGTTTGTGACGTGGAGACTTTGGTCCTTGTGCCTGACCAGGTCCTGTTCCAGGTGCCGGTCCCTGCTGGGTTTACCTTGTACTTCATCTCCTGCTCGAAGTGGTCCTCAAACCTGCGGACTTTTTTCTTCAGGGTCTGAATCTGTCTGGTGAGGACAGAGATGGAGGGGGGACACAGGTCCTCTGAGCCCTCCCCCCTGTCCCCCCGCCCCCAAGACCTGATCCAGAGAGAGAGAGAGAGGTGAGCAGGTGAAACCAGACAGACAGACAGACAGTCAGGTGATCACACAGACGGGTGTCTCACAGGATGGCGTGCTGCCTGCAGGGCGGCGATGGCGCCGTGTCGGGGTCGGAGTTGAATCTGTGACCGAGGCTGGAGCATCGAGGGGAGGGGAGGGGGGAGGGGCCACCAGCCAGTAGCTGCAGCAGAGCCCCCCCCCCTCCACAACCTCCCCCCTCCCATCCCGGGCTGCTCCTCTGGGGGGGGGAGTATGGGGCGTGGTGAGGGCTGGGGGGCGGAGCTCCATCAGGCGTTGGCGGCTGCTGGATGCTGGTTAACGGCTGGAGTCGGGGGGAAGGGGGGGGTCGGGTCAGGACCGTCAGCAGCTCTGTGAAGAGTTTCAGACAGAAACATGTATTAATGTCAGAGGTCAGAGGTCAGAGGTCGTGAGGTTTTGTCAGTGATTACACTGACAAAAGACGATCAAGTCCAACTCAGGTTGTGGATCCACTTAGACCCAGGAGCTCCAGACCAGACCAGGTCCTGGTGTACAGGGCGAGTCCTGCAGCCACACCCCCTTCGCACTGACCAATCACATCACTGTGGACTGTGACAGACAGACAGGTGACTTTACCTGGGGGGCTGTTCTCATCAGCGCTGTGACACAGAGCCAGCGTCTTCTCCTCCCTCCCTCCACAGGGGCTCTTCTGCTCCTTGCTGCCCAGGCCGGGGGGGCTCTCCTCTGGGGACGAACCCAGCGAACTCCCCCCTTCCACCTCCAGAGCCTGGAGCTTCAGGAGGGAACTCTGCAGGCAGAAGCAGAACATGCCAGGAAACACCGATCCAGAGATTAGTCTGGTCCCAGGAGGGGGCTGAATGTCCGCAGAAAAGTGCTGTCAGACGAGGATTCCAGGTAGTAGCCAGATCCCAGCCTCTAAAACACCACGTGTGGAGGCGTGGCACTGATGGAGCTATACAGAACTGTTCAGGAGGTAGACCCCCCCTCGATCCACAGGATGAGTCACTTAGTTCCCATCCAAGTATTAACCTGGTCCCATCCAGGCAGCTGAGCCTTGATGCATTCCTATGGTCAAACTCTCCAGGAATTAGTCCATTCCACCTCACATATAGCTGAACTGTTCAGTACAATCCTTTTTTCCTCTTCTTGCTTTGCTGCTGTGTCTCTGCCCTCCAGCTATTAGCCAGGTCCAGCAGATGTGGAAATATAATCCAAAGTGTGCCGATACGACCTGCCAGGTGGTGTGTGTCCAGGAATTAGCCTTCCCCCGACTGACTGAGCTCAGAGGAGCTCTGAATGTTCATCCTGTCGTCCTCTGATGATGCTGATGATGCTGATGATGCTCTCTCCCTCTCTGACGACACCTCGCCCTCCCCCCTCCATGGATTACTCATCCTCATGCTGCTGAAGAGGAGGGAGGAGGGGGAGCCCCCCCCATCCTGAGAGAGAGAGAGAGAAGGGGGAAAGAGACATTTATGGGAAACACGAGGACGTCTCTCTCTCTCACTCTCACTGATCGTGAGCTTTTTCCCGCAGCAGTGGGGGAGGAGCTTACTGATGACATCACTGTGTGTGTGTGTGTGTGTGTGATCTGAATCTCATTCATAAGAACAGCGAAGAGGAGATTCACCCTCTGAAGTATCTTTGATGGGGGGCTTTAAAAATCTGATTTAAAGGTCCATATCTGAAGAACTTTAACAGGAAATAAGAAACAAAAGACGTTTTCTGAAACAGATTTTCTTTAATTCAAACAGATCGATCTGCTCTGTGTTCAGTTTCTAACAGTCACGTCCATTCAGCTTTCTGAACTCAGACAGTCAGAGTTTCTTCAGCTACCACAGCTAATCATAATAACAACAGTTACAACAACAATAATAACAAACATCTACATCATAAAGCGCTGTACTCCAAGATATACAAACACATCTGTGACACTCACTTTCTTTAGATAAATTCAAACGCACAAAATATCATCACTAATATAAACATGTCTCCTTCTGGTCCAAACATATCTTTTACGCTAAGCTACGCTAATTACATTCTGCCCCCTGGGGGTGAAAATTAAACACATCGTATTTTCATGCAGAGTTTACAGTCACAGCGAAATCATAAAGTTCACAGCAGACAGAGACGATCAGCTGCTTTTAAAAATACCGTTTAAATATGAACCCAAACAAACTGATCACATTTAACGGAGCTCCGCTTCACCAAAGTTCGACCTCCAGTTCAACACCAACGAGAAGAATCCAACAGCTGGAGCTCGTGTGAGTTCGTGAAACATCCACAACATCTGTTCTCATGATGCATTTCAAATATTCACAACTTAAAGAAAGTAAAGTTTGGAAATTGAAATATTCATATCGTCCCCTGGGGGGGTGGCAACAACAGCTGCTGCACCAAAACAATGAAAAGAGAAGTGAAGGCATCACAGTGAGCCGGAGCTCCTCAGTTCAGTCCACAAACTCTAAAAGTGACGGCTCGTTGTTAAACCGTCTCCCATCGAGGGGTCAAAGTTCAAAGGTTAGCAGAGATCAAGGACACCTGACAGGAGCCGGCTTCTCATTGGCTGCAGAGAAGATCTGAAGGTGATTTGAAGGGTTTTGTCTTCTGGAAGCAGCAAGTTGTTCTCACTGGTGGATCCGCTGGTCCAGGTCTGTCCGCCGGTCCAGGTCTGTCCTCCGGTCCAGGTCTGTCCTCCGGTCCAGGTCTGTCCGCCGGTCCAGGTCTGTCCTCCGGTCCAGGTCTGTCCTCCGGTCCAGGTCTGTCCGCCGGTCCAGGTCTGTCCTCCGGTCCAGGTCTGTCCTCCAGATTAACACACACTGTTTGAACGATTGTTTGCACGACATTAACAGAAATGTTAAAGGTGATTAAAAACAGCTAAAGGCCTCGAGTTCAGACAGGAAACACCTGAGACATCAGATCTGAATTCTTCTTCTGTGGTTCATGTTTCTGAATTCAACACAAATTCATGGCTACAAAGAAAAAGAGCGATCTCAAGCAGTTTCCCACTCTGACATTTTGGGAAGCACTTTGTGGCTGCTGGTTCGTGTAGAAGGCTCCTGGATGAAGAGCTGCAGCATCATGAAACCTTCAACATAAGACGGACTGTTGAAGGACACAAAGGTCAAAATTCACCTGCAGCTGTCTCAGTTTGTCAAAATAAAGAAGCTGCTCTGATTTCCTGCTCAAAGAAACTTGACAGATATTTGCAGCAATTTCTGGAACACAAAGAGGATCAAAGTTCAGCCACAGAATCAGACTCTGTCTGGACCGTTGTCCCATCATCAAGAGCATTTTTCTTCTTCCTGCTGTGAGATGTTTGATAAAAATCTTTCCTGGTTCCAGAAACTGTTCACACGAGCACAGTTTTTTTTTTTATTGTCCGACTTGTGTTTTTCTGCTCAGGATCAGCCTGAACCAGATCCAGATCTGCTTCCATTCACAGACCTGGACCACACCTGAGGGGCAGTGAAGACCAGAGTCCAGCAAAGTTCAGAGACAGCAGTCAGACTCCACATGTCTTCATCTCGGTAGTCTCAGTGTTTGGGACTTTAGAAGTCGTAATCCCAGCCGGTGTTGTCGTCCAGCAGAGGTTCGTCCGTGTCTTCGGGGAAACTGTCAAAGTTACTGGTGTCGGTGGGAGAAGACACCTGGACCAAAGGACAAACAGGCAGCGAGTGAGGACAGATCGAGCTGGACTCACTCTGGATTCATGGAACTAACAGGATTTATTGAATAAATAATATTTAGACCACAGAGCTCAGAGGTCCATCTATTATCTGTTAGAGCTTTCAGACTGGACACAGCTCAGCTGTTTTCAGCCTCAGATACGATCCTCTTCTGATAACGTCTCAATATTCACATCACAGCATCTACATACCTGAAAAGAAAGGTGGACCTTTAACCTTTGACCTCAGTGTGTTGGATTTGTTTACTCACATCAGGTACGATGGGCGGAGTCAGAGTCCCTTTCCTCAGCCCCTCCCAGTTAAAACCTTCAAACCACCTGAAAAGAAAAGATCATTTGATCTAAGCTGAAAACTGAGTCGGCTGAGAAAAACATGGTGGCCAAAAGTATGTGGACGGCCTGAGTCCGCTCACTTGTGCTTCTGGATGTCTTTGACTCCGTTCTTCAGGTTTCCGAGTCTCTCTGACGGATTATCTCTGTGGACACAAACAAGCTTTTACATTTCAGATGAAAACAACAATCGCAGAGTTGACAGTTGGGCGGTAGCTCCTCCCCCACCTGCAGAGCTTCTTGATGAGGCTGGCGGCGTTCTTGGTGATCTTCTTTGGGAACTCGATCATGTCGATGCCTCTCAGAATGATGTTGTAGGTTTTCATTGGATCTGGACCTGAGAAAGGAGGACTGAACACAGAGATGGACACTGTAGGACACGAGCATACCGTCTGTCTCCGACTGAGCTCTGCAGGCGAGTGTCCTCACCTGCCGGTCAGCAGCTCGTACATCAGGATGCCCAGAGACCAATAATCCGCTGACACGTCGTGACCCTTGTTGAGGATGATCTCCGGAGCGACGTACTCCGGCGTGCCACAGAACGTCCAAGTTTTCTTACAGAAACCAATCTTCTTAGCAAACCCAAAGTCCACCTGGAAAAGGTGGAGGTCAAAGGTTAAAGGTCCGTGATGCATAGCTCTTGTGGATATCAACCCTTCAAAATTAAAGTCAAGTTAAAAGTTAAAGTAAAAACCAAAAGTACAAAAAGGCCAGAACATGTGTGAACATCACGACAGGCTGTTGGAGCAGTTTTTCTTATTGTGAGTGCGCACCAGCTTGGCGTATCCTCGGCTGTCCAGGATCAGGTTCTCGGGCTTCAGGTCTCTGTAGATGATGCCTTTGGCGTGCAGGTAGGCGAAGGCTTCGACCACGCAGGCCGTGTAGAACCGGGTGGTTGAATCTTCAAATGAACCCCTGAAACAGTTTCATGCGGGTTTAGGACTTCCTGTCTAAGGTGTCATGTGACTGAGGGCTGCTCAGGACAGTGACGGTGGGGGGTCCATACCTGTCCCTCAGGATGGTCCACAGTTCTCCCCCCAGACAGGCCTCCATCAGCATGTACAGATATTTACTGTCTTTGAACGTCCGGTACAACCTGAACACAAACCACAAATACAACCTGTGACCCACAACCTCACCCAACATTCACATCATTCAGATCATCAGTTCTCCTCATGTTGGATTTAGTTCACTGCCGCTGATTTCTGATTCACAAAAATGATTTGGCTTTTAAGTTAATCTAATCAGTTCAGGATGAAAGTGTTTGGATGGCGATGATGACCTGACGATGAAGTCAGAATGCGCCTCGGTCATGATGTATTTCTCTGAGCGGATGTGTTCTTGTTGTCTCGTGTCCATGATGTGACGTTTCTTAAGGATCTTCATGGCGAACGTCTTCGCCTCTTCGCTTTTCAGCTGCACCTGAGAAGGAAGAACAATCATCATCATCATCATCATCAGGAGCCAATCAGCTCAGAGCTCAGAGCCACAGCAACACAACCACAACTTCACTGTGACGACAACTATGACAGACAAAAAATGTGAGTATAAATAATTCAATACATAAAAAAATTCAAATAAACATTTGGTCATTTAAAAATGCAGTTTTTATATTTATTAGTCCATTCATTA
Source organism: Remorina albescens (assembly GCA_034769265.1). Classification (NCBI taxonomy): domain Eukaryota; kingdom Metazoa; phylum Chordata; class Actinopteri; order Carangiformes; family Echeneidae; genus Remorina; species Remorina albescens. The sequence continues at coordinate 266,875 of CM068480.1, forward strand.
TTTACTTTTTACAAACAAGTAAAGAAAGAAAGAAAAACTTTTTACATGACCAAATTATTTTATTTGTAATTGTGTCTTTTTTAATTCTGATCGAACAACAACTTTATTTTGGAGTGAAGGGTGTTTGTGTGCCAAAAGTGAAAGGTCAAAGGGACTCCTGATAAATCAAACTGTTTATTGTTAAGATGAGGATAACGAACATGTGCTGCTTCCTGTCAGCTAAAGCTAAGAGTCAGGGCTGCAAACACACACACGGGCACGCTGTAAAGTGACATGACACAATCTTCTATTTCAGGACAGATTCTTCTCATTTTGTTATCTGAGCTCTGACTGTGACATGTCAGAGAGGTCACAGCTGTGTGTGTGTGTGTGTGTGGATCAAGTTTAGAGTCACATGTTACTGTCATGAGGACGAGAACTGAAGGACAAACAGAAGTGAAGCAGTAAAGCCTCAGTCAGAGTCCGACTGTCGCCTTCATCATCATCATCGTCCTCGTCCAGGACCAGGATCCGTCCCATCTGTATCTGTGTGTCTCTCTCGGAGGTCAGACTGTCTGTAGGTCAAAGGTCAGGTTTTTCCTCAAAGCAGTTACACTCTGACTGACTCTATAAATACCTCAGAGGATCACGGGGGACCCTGCGTGGGGGATTCCTTCCTCTTTTTGGGCAAACCCTCTGCAGGGCTTCCCTACCTCCTCCAAGCCCCGCCCCGTCCAAGCCCCGCCTCCCATGGCACAGCTCCCCCCCCCCCCCCCCCCGACAACCGAGCTCTTGAATCAGGTAAAACAAACACAAGCTAATGAGTCATTAACGAGTTATTACTCTAAAACCAGATCAGGACCCTCCAGAGTCCTTAGACCTGGACCTGGTCCAGAGAACCTGAGACACACATGACAACTCACTCCAGTTACCTTCACTTTACTAGAAAGTTAGTGCAAATAGCACACACACACACACACACACACAACCTACCAGCTCAACCCGTCCGAAGCCTCCGACTCCGAGTGTGTCGATGATGTTGAAGTCGTTGAGCTTCAGTCCGGAGAAAAAACTGTTTTCAGCCTCGTACCTGAAAAGACAGTGATGCATTCACTGAGTGTGGGAAAAGACTGCGTCATGAGGTTTTTAAGGACAATGTGAAAGATGAAGCACATTTAGCTGCAGCCGCAGGGTCGATCCTGGCCAGGTGTCGTACCTGCAACATTTGACCACATGGAAGAAGGGGAACTTCTTGGAGGTCTGGATGGAGAAGGAAGTGATTGGGAGGGAGAAAGAAGAGGTGGGGGGGGCAGGGAGGCTGGGGAGACGCTGCCTCTGCTGCCTCGCTGGGACGGACAGTAACTCCCTCATCTCTGACTTTACCTGAAATGCACAGATGGACCTGACGGAGACGCCTTAGTCCTCCAACCATCGACCCCTCAGGAGCCAAATGTCCTCACAGACAAATCGGGCCTCGGTGTCTTTTGGTCAGACGGTAAAAAGTGCAAACAGACTTGTGGACTCTGATCCGTCTGGTCACGAGAACGTCCGGCACAGCGTCCGCAGGAGAGCCGTCTCAAAAGAGGAGCTCCACCTCCAGTTCACATGGTGGGGGAAAGGACGGCGACGGCGGTTCAGAGTTCGGGTCTGGGGGCACCGGCGACGCGGTGAGGTTGCCAGATCCTCCAGCTCTTTGTGCATCAAGGTTCACAAAGGAAGCTGGTCCTGGTCCTGAACTATGAATCTGCCTAAAACCCAGTTCAGTGTCTAAACTCCAGATCTAAGTCCGACTGAGCGCGCTCAGGAAGCTTTCGTCCTGTTTAGTGAAAACACTGTCCACGTCTGGTCCAGCTGAGTCCTGCAGGGTGTCATGTCACCCTGAGAGGACGACCTCATGTCAGGAGCTCCCGCTGACTGTATTTTTAGCACATGGAAACATTGCTCAGAGGTTCAGCCAGTAAACGCAGCTCAGCGATCAAAGAGACTGGAAGACAGGACAAACTGTCCTGACCTGAAAACCAGAGACACCAAGTGTCCAACCTCAGAGATCAGGACTGACCCAGATCCTCATACTGATCCTGGTTCATCCAGACTCATCACATTAACCTATGAACCTTTAGTCAAATATAAAAGAACTTCTGTCCTGCAGACCAGGACCAGGACCAGGACCAGAACCAGAACCAGGACTCTGATCTGTCATAAACGTGAGACCAGAACACATCAGGTCCAGTGTTCAGCTTCGATGAAACTAGGACATAGTTAACTTTGTTAACCTAAATAATATTGCAGCTTCTTAGGTTTAACTCTGATGGGCAGCACGGTGGCACAGTGGTTAGCTCCGAACCCACAACAAGAAGGTGGTGGGTTCGGTTCCCCTGTCCCTACTTCTCCCTTCACTTTTTGACTCAAAAATCTAGGATGGCCGACAGACACTTTACAATATGGATATTTCAAAATGGCAGACCATTAACTGATAAGTGATGTCATGGTGGGAGGAGACATGTGACCTTTGACCCCAGACTGACAGATATGCGTGTGGTTCTTCACACAGGGTCCGGTCTACTTCCTGGGAACCAGCTCAGATTTCTGCAGAAACGGGAGCTGCATGTGAGGACAAACCGACATTAACACTCTAAAGATAGTCTGATCCGGGCAGGTTCAAATCCCCGACCTTCAAGTGTCCTTGAGCAAAACACGTTTAACCACAGACACACCAAAGGCATCATGGGAAATTTATTTTACATGGTTTAGATTTTTATAAATAAACTTGTTGAAACTCATAATAATATTCTTCCATATTAATGAGACTGTTGAGTCTACACCATAAGAGGAGATGACTGACGGCTCTCAGCTTCACTCAGTCACATGACGACAGTCATCTGATCCATAACAACAACTCAAGTTACACCTGACTGTGTGTGTGTGTGTGTCAGAAAATAGAATTACATGTGTCGGCCGCTAGATGTAAAACTACATTATTATTCCAGGACCTACAGAGGCCTGGTGTTGACCAAGCTGAGGAGACCTGGAGCTGGTCTGAAGGTTAAACCAGGACCTGAACCGACGTTGTTCATATAATTAAATTAATGTAAATAAAGTCGGAGTTCCTGTGGCTGTTTGTCTCCAATGGACAGACTGGACTGTTGA
>CM068480.1:275000-345000 GCA_034769265.1 Remorina albescens
CACACACCGCTGATGCTACTACAACTTGTGTTATAGCTGTTAAAACTATTACTGCTACACTGCTGCTTTGTTCTGTTAACACAAACACTATGACAGCTAACAGCTAACTGACTGTTGGTGCTGCTAACACAGCTGATACCAGCACTGCCAATGCTAATTTTTATTTTATTTCTTTCCTCTTTCGCCTTCTCCCTGCTCGGGGTCTCCACAGCAATTCGGCTCTGTGACTTGTCCGATCAGATTAGGCCACAGATTTTATGCGGGATGCTCTTCCTGCCGAAACCCTCTCCATGTATCTGTCCTCGGGACCGGCACAGGCTTATCACTGTTATTGCTAAAAATCCTGCTGCTAACTGTTCCACTGTGACTCCTACAGCTGACAGTAGTGCACTTCTGGAGCTCTGGTAGTGAAGATGTTTAGAGGTTTGGAGCATATGTCAGGTAGTTGCAGCGTCTCCGGTTTGAATCTGAACGGGGACTTTTGCTGCAGGTCATTTGTCTCTGTTTCCTGTCGGCCTTTCTCCTGCAGCAGCCTGTCTGTTAGCACACAACAGGCTAACATGATGTTAAACTGTGTCCTGCTGTTTATCAGCACTTCATATCTGTTTGGTAACTGCCTCGTCCCAAAGATCCTGCAATTGGGACCCCCCCTCCCCCATTGAAGGAAAATGTTTCCTGCTTCTGTGCCGATGAATGTAAATTATTTAAAAGCAACTGTTGAGTTCTGTGAACGTGTGTGTTAATGTGGAGGTAACGAGAAAAAGCTTCAGCAAACAGAAACCGATCTCCTCGAACCCAACACTGTTGCCAAGAGACGCTGATGCCAAAACTTTAATGATTGGCTGGACTGGATGGTGTTGCCTAGCAACCACTGCTTAGCAAGTACTCTACCAGGAAGCCCTAACAAAAAGTTAGTGGTACACAGACACGCTCTGCTGTCAGAGTTGTGGTAGATGTCGGCTCTGACTGCTGCCTCGTTACTCCCACTCGTTCCTTCTCGTCTCTTCCTGACTCAGGTCGGTATGAAGAACTCCAATTAAAACTATAAACAGGAGGAGTCTCCTCCTCCTGCTCCACAAACTGAATCAGACAAAGACTGTTCTCTTCTTTCTTTTACTGGACAAACAAACAATCTAGTGTGACACGGAAGCATTATGATGATGTCATCAGTCTGTTGTGTCTCACACACACCCAGTGGACTCACTCCTGACTGTGGCCGTCCTGGTGCAGTTGTAGAGGATGGCCAACTCTCCGAACACTTTTCCGGGTCCCATCGTGCACAACTTCATCTCTTCTTTGGTCACCTCCACCTTCCCCTCTGGGCGAGAGACAGTCACACACAATGGGACAGAGAGCGAGAGAGGACAACAGTGAACGTCACAATTAGAAGATATAAACAGGAAATGATCACCTTTATCTCACTGTTGGCAACAAAGTGATGAGGCTGAGTGCGGGATTTAATGAAACTGCTGTGGAGCAGATGGGAGGTTGTGTGAAAAAAATGTCCAGGTGCATCATGGGAAATGTAGGATCCAGAGTCAGGATGACAGTAAATTGACTTCCTGCTCGTTATCTCATGTCAGACAAGAAAATCCTCCCACCTGTGAACAGGAAGCGGATGAATGCTAACAGCCAAGCTAACAGCTGTGTTGATGTTTACTCTGTGGCTCCTCCTTCTTGTTTCAGCCACTTTGTGTTGAAGTTGTTGAACTGAGTCCAGTTTTCATGACAAACACACCTGAACATTTGTCTGTGTGTGTGCCCTGTCATTGTTTATCTGACCTGTCACATCCTGTGTGACATTTGAACGCAGCTTTGCAGACTGAATGAAGATGAACTCACATGGCAGGAAACTGGAAATGTCAAAAGGAAGCGACTCACAACAAACACACAAACATTATGATTATTATGTTTGGTGAGATAAACAGACGAACTGTATCTGTGATGAGATAGTAGATTGTAATGATCATTAGGTTAATCACACACAGACACACAAACACACACACACACACTTCATCTTACAGATCTGAATCTTTGTGTCCTGAGGATGAACCCTGCGGTTCCTCTGAACTTTATTTAAACTCACTTGTTGACATTTTGTAAAGGTTAAAGGTCTGAACAGTTGGGGGGCGTGGCCTCCCCTCTGAGGTCACAGACCATGTGACCTCTCCAGTGACCAGCCTTTGTTTCTGTCAACAGTGGAATCCTCCAGTTCATCAGCCACAATTAGTCCACAAGTCCAGGCACCTGGACCTGGACCTGGTCTGGACCTGGTCTGGACCTGGACCTGGACCTGGACCTGGATCTGAACCTGGTCTGGACCTGGTCTGGACCTTACTCTGAACCTGGACCTGAACCTGGACCTGCACCTGGACCTGGACCTGGACCTGGTCTGGACCTGGACCTGGACCTGGACCTGGACCTGGACCTGGATCTGAACCTGGTCTGGACCTTACTCTGGACCTGGACCTGCACCTGGACCTGCACCTGGACCTGGACTTGCACCTGGACCTGGACCTGCACCTGGACCTGGACTTGCACCTGGACCTGGACCTGCACCTGGACCTTGCTGGTCACAGTCCACACGGACAGATCTGGACTGAAGGAGCCTGAGCTTCTCAGTTCAGCTTCAAAGTCAGGTACCTCACTCCATGAACGGTGACAGGGGCCCCTGACTCTCTGTGGGCCCCTGACTCTCTGACTCTCTGTGGGCCCCTAACTCTCTGACTCTCTGACTCTCCATGGGCCCCTGACTCTCTGACTTTCTGTGGAGGCCTCTGACTCTCCATGGGCCCCTGATTCTCTGACTTTCTGTGGGCCCCTGATTCTCTGACTTTCTGTGGGCCCCTGATTCTCTGACTCTCTGTGGGCCCCTGATTCACTGACTTTCTGTGGGCCCCTGATTCTCTGACTCTCTGTGGGCCCCTGACTCTCTGTGGGCCCCTGACTCTCTGACTCTCTGTGGGCCCCTGACTCTCTGAGTCTCTGTGGGCCCCTGACTCTCTGACTCTCCGTGGGCCCCTGACTCTCTGAGTCTCCGTGGGCCCCTGACTCTCTGACTCTCTGTGGGCCCCTGACTCTCTGACTCTCTGTGGGCCCCTGACTCTCTGAGTCTCCGTGGGCCCCTGACTCTCTGACTCTCCGTGGGCCCCTGACTCTCTGTGGGCCCCTGACTCTCTGAGTCTCCATGGGCCCCTGACTCTCCGTGGGCCCCTGACTCTCCGTGGGGCCCTGACTCTCTGTGGGCTCCTAACTCTCTGAGTCTCCATGGGCCCCTGACTCTCTGTGGGCCCCTGACTCTCTGAGTCTCTGTGGGCCCCTGACTCTCTGAGTCTCCATGGGCCCCTGACTCTCCGTGGGCCCCTGACTCTCTGTGGGCCCCTAACTCTCTGAGTCTCCATGGGCCCCTGACTCTCTGTGGGCCCCTGACTCTCTGAGTCTCTGTGGGCCCCTGACTCTCTGACTCTCCGTGGGCCCCTGACTCTCTGAGTCTCCATGGGCCCCTGACTCTCTGTGGGCCCCTGACTCTCTGAGTCTCTGTGGGCCCCTGACTCTCTGTGGGCCCCTGACTCTCCGTGGGCCCCTGACTCTCCGTGGGGCCCTGACTCTCTGAGTCTCCATGGGCCCCTGACTCTCTGAGTCTCCATGGGCCCCTGACTCTCCGTGGGCCCCTGACTCTCCGTGGGGCCCTGACTCTCTGACTCTCTGTGGGCCCCTGACTCTCTGACTCTCCGTGGGCCCCTGACTCTCCGTGGGCCCCTGACTCTCCGTGGGGCCCTGACTCTCCGTGGGGCCCTGACTCTCCGTGGGCCCCTGACTCTCCGTGGGGCCCTTTCCTCAGCTCCTTCCCTTGCTTCTGTTTGTAGTTCACTGATTTTACTAATTCCAAATTCCCAAAATGTGAAAAATCTTTAAACACCAAATATGGTCGCACAAGTTGCCATGCCAACCGCATCCACCAGAGAGCTGTGTGTGTGTGTGTGTGTGTGTGTGTGTGTGTGTGTGTGTGTGTGTGTTGTCGTTTACATAATGAGACAAAACTGCTGCATCTGTTTCTTCCTCCAAACACAAAACTAATGAGCATCACGTTTATAACACACACACACACCATTTACAATCTATCCATCTTCCTTGTGGTCTGTTTTTAGGGATCACTTCCTCTTCCTGTGACAGAAGTCGTTATATTTAGCTGCCATCTGCGACCCCCCCCCGCCCCCCTCACACACACACACACACACACACGTTGATCAAATCATCTGGTCATGAATCTGCTCCGTCGTTCTTCTCGTTTCCTCTGACGGTCTAAAGACTGAATCAGCTCTGATACAGAAACACTTTCTCCTTCAAATCATCAGACTCAGATATCAGCTTCAGGTTAAAGGTCCTTCATTCAGACTGAAGGTCTGAAGGTTTAAAGGTCCTTCATTCAGACTGAAGGTCTGAAGGTCTGAAGGTCTGAAGGTTTAAAGGTCCTTCATTCAGACTGAAGGTCTGAAGGTCTGAAGGTTTAAAGGTCCTTCATTCACACTGAAGGTCTGAAGGTCTGAAGGTTTAAAGGTCCTTCATTCAGACTGAAGGTCTGAAGGTCTGAAGGTTTAAAGGTCCTTCATTCAGACTGAAGGTCTGAAGGTCTGAAGGTTTAAAGGTCCTTCATTCAGACTGAAGGTCTGAAGGTCTGAAGGTTTAAAGGTCCTTCATTCAGACTGAAGGTCTGAAGGTTTAAAGGTCCTTCATTCACACTGAAGGTCTGAAGGTCTGAAGGTTTAAAGGTCCTTCATTCAGACTGAAGGTCTGAAGGTTTAAAGGTCCTTCATTCAGACTGAAGGTCTGAAGGTCTGAAGGTTTAAAGGTCCTTCATTCACACTGAAGGTCTGAAGGTCTGAAGGTTTAAAGGTCCTTCATTCAGACTGAAGGTCTGAAGGTCTGAAGGTTTAAAGGTCCTTCATTCACACTGAAGGTCTGAAGGTCTGAAGGTTTAAAGGTCCTTCATTCAGACTGAAGGTCTGAAGGTCTGAAGGTTTAAAGGTCCTTCATTCAGACTGAAGGTCTGAAGGTCTGAAGGTTTAAAGGTCCTTCATTCAGACTGAAGGTCTGAAGGTTTATTGTGTTGTAAAACGTATTTTCGGACTGACCCACTCCATCATTCTTGACCTTTTTGGCCCAAACCAGACTCCATTCAGAAATGACCCATTTAAAAATGGACTTGACTTGTTTCTGATATAAAATGGAGTTTGTAATGAATCCAACAGGAGTTCTTTCTGCCTGGAAGCTTTTTCTTAGATATAAGTGTCATCAGTTGCTTCACACTATTGTCTGCCGCCCACCAACATCAGATCGGCCATCTGGAGGATTGTTGTGGAGCGGCTGAGACAAAAAGATTAAAGTTATCCTGACAACACAACAGGACAGCGCGACTGATGACTGATACAATTACTAAACATGACACACAAAGCAGTTTGGCTCCAAAATAACTCGGCCCACTGTTTTAAATTGAACGGACCCAGAATGATCTTATCACTGAAGTCTCTTTGGTGAAACAGAAACTCAGCAGGTGAACTGTCGACATCATCTGTGATTTCAGTGGGAGGATCACGTTACTGAACAGGCTTCTTATGTAACACGCTGACTTTAAACAGATATAAATATCACTGAAGTGAACACAGCGAAGACACTGAATTACCAACACCTGTCAGATACCAGCTAACCGTCTCCTCCTCTGAAGGTTCCTCCTGTTTCCTCCTTCAGCAGAATCAGCTGATCTGACTTCAGTGATAAACTGATCAGATCTGGATCAAGTCATTGAGTCCAGCTGTATTTCGAAACACTGAAATGAGATGAGATTATGTGACATCTAGTGATTTTGACCAGATAAAGATCTCGTTCTCTGTAACTGTCGGCTCGTCGATTTCACCAACTTCTTCTCCTCTCATCCAAACTACATGCAGGAAGTTTAACCAGGAAACGTCTCCAACGGAGGAAGACAAGCTGCAAAGGAAGAAACTTAAAGAGCAGAGGTGAGCGTTCAGCAGCCTTCGAGCGTTCTGACACGTTACGCAACAAGCTGCGAGTCCGACACATTTAGGGAAAACACCAGCAGCTGAGAAAAGAAAGTCCTAAAGGTCGAACTGAGCTCCGAGAAACTTCTAACTCTGTTTCCAACCTTTAAAAAGAAAAGACTCTGATTCGGTCTCAACAACCACGGATGAAAAGAAACAGATAAACAATCCTCGTTTCTACGGTTACAGCAAACAAATAATCAGTCAAACCAAACGTCCATATCTGGAATAAAAAACACTTAAAGACCCAAATAAGAGTCTGAACCCTGAGAGGACCACCCAAGACCTGGTCCAGGGTCAGACAAACCCGTCAGAACCATAAAGACTGAAACAAATCAAATCAGAATCGAAACCCTCAGAACCCCCGAAGCTCCTCCAGACCAGGACTCCAAAGATGGAGACGAATCCAGAATAAAAACCAAAATACTGATCCGGATCAGGACGAATCAGCTCCAAGTCTCAAACCCAGAAAGCTGAACCCTGGAGACGGGTCAGACATCCGGTCCAGAACCTTCCGGGTTCTTCTGCTCACCTTCCATCACGAAGACCAGAGAGCCCACGTCGCCCTCTTTGATGATGCACGAGTCCTTCCCATGATCCACCGGGTACATGCAGTCCACAACCTCCTGGATCTGAGACAGCTCCAGGTTCTTCATGAAGTCGTTGTCCAAGATGGCGTCCTTGATCAGCTCCTTGGACCTGCGAGGACGACACGGCAAAGGTTAGTGACCTCAGAACCTTTGGCTGAGAGGAGGCGGAGCCTGATGCACCCTAACACAACAAACAACACAAAATATTAAACACAACCTGGACCTGAAGGGGTCACTACACACCTGGACAGGTAAACCCCGCCCCCTGCCCTCAGCCGGGGTTGGCCGATAATAACTTTATTAGACAACATTCAGACAAACAGGACATCAGATAAACACAACACACACACAGACGCACACAGTTAATCTTCCACTTGAGGCTAAAACACTGGATTGAACTTTGATAAAAATCAGAACAGCAAAAACATGACTGTGTGTCTGTGTGTGTGTCTGTGTGTGTGTCTGTGTGTGTGTCTGTGTGTGTGTCTGTGTGGAGATCTACACGGTGGTTGTTGACACAAAATAAAACCTGATATTGTTGCTGCTGATGACTTAAAGATCTCTGATGACTGAAAAAAAAGATCAGCGTGGAATCATCTTCATCATCACAGTCAGTAGTTCAAACATCCCCCCTCAGACCTGGTCTTACCCCCGGTGGTGGACTTCCTGCCCCCTCAGACCCGGTCTTACCCCCCAGGTGGACTTACTCTGGGCTCTTGGGGTAAAAGGGCAGGGTGACGTGGCTCAGGGTGATGATGTCACAGGCGGTCGGCTCAGCAGAGATGGCCTGTCTCTTGCTGCGCTGCTGGTCCGGCTGCAGGACCAGGTTCTGCTGCTGGGCCTGGACCTGCTGGGCCGTGGCGGGCCGGATCACAGACCGGTACTTGTCCAGCTCGTTCTGCAGCCGCTGGATCAGCTCGTCCTTCTGATCCAGTTCCAGCTCCAGCTCGTCGATCAGCGCGTCTCGCTGCCGCAGCTCCTCGATCTTCTCCTGGAGGGCGTACTGCAGGTCCCGCAGGGTGCCCATTGGTCCTGAGGGGCCCTGAGGGTTCTCAGGGTTCTTCTAGACCTTCTGTGGTTCCCAGATTTCCTCTGACGCCTAGGTGTTCCTGTAAACCCTGAAGATCCTCAGGGTTCTCTGCTCACCTCTACGTTTCACAGGGTCTTGTGGGTCCCCAGGTTCCTCTACGGTTCTTCAGAGTTTGGCCTCGGTTTCTTTCCGCTCCATCAGCGTTCTTCTAGTCAGGGTCTTCCTCAGAGACTCTTTAGAGAACTGGAGGTCTTTCAGAGGCTCCAGGTTCTTGGTAGTTCACAGATTTTACTTTGGTCTGAGCTTTAACTCAGGCTCTCTGGGGTTTTAGGACATGGGGAGATCTTTGTAGAAGGAAAATATTATAAAAAAAAATAATAAACAAAACAACAGCAGGTCCTCCTCAGGTCCTCCTCAGGTTCCCTTCAGGTTCTCTTCAGTCCTCCACAGGTTCTCTTCAGGTCCTCCTCAGGTTCCCTTCAGGTTCTCTTCAGTCCTCCACAGGTTCTCTTCAGTCCTCCACAGGTTCTCTTCAGGTCCTCCTCAGGTTCCCTTCAGGTTCTCTTCAGTCCTCCTCAGGTCCTCCTCAGGTCCTCCTCAGGTCCTCTTCAGGTTCTCTTCAGGTCCTCCTCAGGTTCTCTTCAGTCCTCCTCAGGTCTTCCTCAGGTTCTCTTCAGTCCCTCTGAGGTCCTCCTCAGGTCCTCCTCAAGTTCTCTTCAGGTTCTCATCAGTCCGTCTCAGGTCTTCCTCAGGTTCTCTTCAGGTTCTCTTCAGGTCCTCCTCAGGTTCTCTTCAGTCCTCCTCAGGTCTTCCTCAGGTTCTCTTCAGGTTCTCTTCAGGTTCTCTTCAGGTCCTCCTCAGGTTCTCTTCAGTTCTCTTCAGTCCTCCTCAGTCCTCCTCAGGTTCTCTTCAGTCCTCCTCAGGTCCTCTTCAGGTTCTCTTCAGTCCTCCTCAGGTCCTCCTCAGGTTCTCTTCAGTCCTCCTCAGTCCTCCTCAGGTCCTCCTCAGGTTCTCTTCAGTCCTCCTCAGGTCCTCTTCAGGTTCTCTTCAGGTCCTCCTCAGGTTCTCTTCAGTCCTCCTCAGGTCCTCTTCAGGTTCTCTTCAGGTCCTCCTCAGGTTCTCTTCAGTCCTCCTCAGGTCCTCTTCAGGTTCTCTTCAGGTTCTCATCAGTCCCTCTCAGGTCCTCCTCAGGTCCTCTTCAGGTCCTCTGGTCTCACTGAGTCCTCAGAGCTGACGCAGACGGAACAGAACTGGGACCGTCTCTACAGGATCCGGTTTAAAGTGGGACCCCCAGGAGAGTCCGGAGAAACCATTTAAATCCGGAACAAGACGAAGAGACGGGGACTCAGTCCGGCGGGAAGAAAAGTAGGAAACGTGACTTTAAAGCGCGAAAAACCGGAGCGGAGAAGCGCGCATCACTTTTCCGATCGGAGGAGAGGGAGACCTGCGCACGTGCGACGATCCTCCGGGGGGGGGCTGCAGATCCACGATGATCCGGGTCCGGGTCTACAGCTGCTGGTCTGATCCGGTTTACTCAGTTTAATCAGTTTAACACGAAGCAGCTGAAGTTGATCATCTTCATCATCATCTGCTCTGTCTGTGTGTGTCTGTGTGTGTGTGTGTGTGTGTGTGTGGTTTTAGTTACACACAGTCTTCAGGGCCGGACCAACAAACAGGAGCTCGGGGCAGAAATGGACCCCCCCCCCCCAACTACACAAAAAGACACAAAACGATGGTGGTCTGGCGGTCTCTTGTGTTGGTCAGTGATCAATGCTGCTGATTGGCTGAACTGTTGATGACCTCACTGTTATTGACCATCAGCTGTTCAAACGTCAGTGAACAAACAGGAAGTTGCTGTCCTGTGGCGCCGCCTGCTGCCTCATCGCCATCTCTGCAGCTCGGTGGAGGTCACCAACAGAAACCCGCCCTCAGCTAAGCAGGTCGCTGTGACATCATCATCAGATTCTGTTGCTAGGCAACGTCGAGCAGTGATGATGACAGGAAAAAGTGTGATGATGTCATTTAAGTCCAAAGGTTGGTATCCCAGACTGACCCTAAACCTGGACCTGGACTCATCCTGTCCACTGACCATCAGGGGGCGACTCCACTGGTTTTAATGGTCAGATTGTGTTGAAGTCTATGGGAAAATGTCCCTCCTCCTCCTTTATATTGAAGTCTATGGGAAAATGTCCCTCCCCCTCCTTTATATTGAAGTCTATGGGAAAATGTCCCTCCTCCTCCTTTATATTGAAGTCTATGGGAAAATGTCCCTCCCCCTCCTTTATATTGAAGTCTATGGGAAAATGTCCCTCCTCCTCCTTTATATTGAAGTCTATGGGAAAATGTCCCTCCTCCTCCTTTATATTGAAGTCTATGGGAAAATGTCCTTCCTCCTCCTTTATATTGAAGTCTATGGGAAAATGTCCCTCCTCCTCCTTTATATTGAAGTCTATGGGAAAATGTCCCTCCTCCTCCTTTATATTGAAGTCTATGGGAAAATGTCCCTCCTCCTCCTTTATATTGAAGTCTATGGGAAAATGTCCCTCCTCCTCCTTTATATTGAAGTCTATGGGAAAATGTCCCTCCTCCTCCTTTATATTGAAGTCTATGGGAAAATGTCCCTCCTCCTCCCTTATATTGAAGTCTATGGGAAAATGTCCCTCCTCCTCCTTTATATTGAAGTCTATGGGAAAATGTCCCTCCTCCTCCTTTATATTGAAGTCTATGGGAAAATGTCCCTCCTCCCTTATATTGAAGTCTATGGGAAAATGTCCCTCCTCCCTTATATTGAAGTCTATGGGAAAATGTCCCTCCTCCTCCCTTATATTGAAGTCTATGGGAAAATGTCCCTCCTCCTCCTTTATATTGAAGTCTATGGGAAAATGTCCCTCCTCCTCCTTTATATTGAAGTCTATGGGAAAATGTCCCATATGTCCCCAGAGGAGACAAACAGACTGATGGGTCCAGAGTAAAAAGGCGGGTCTTTAGAGAAGGGGGAGGCGTCTGACTGAATCAATGACCTTACTGTTTGACCGCCAACAAACACACAGACACACACACACACCTGTTGTGTTCAGTTCACAAGGTCACATCAGACTGATCAGGGAATCAGGATCAGGATCAGGATCAGGGGATCGGGATCAGGTCTCATCATTGAAGCACTGAGCATGTGCAAACAGTGTGAACAGGAAGCAGATTGTGCCCCCCCCCAGACACTCACATACAAAACCCCTCAGTGTTATGAGAGAAACACAAAGCATGCTGGGAAATATGATAATCAGCCATCAGTGTTTCTGAACAACTGTGAGTTTAGCATGTGTGTGTGTGCGTCAGGAGGCCTTTGACCGACAGTCACTATCTGGATCACAGCGCTCTGCAAAGGTCTCCTCACCTACTGACACACACACATGCAAATACACAAATGTAACACACAGAGGCCTGTGTGTGTCCACAGATAGCAGCAGGTTAAACATTAACGCCGGCTGGCTCGTAAAGCTAACACTAAGACAGTGAACCTTTGGAGTTTGATATGATGTGATCACACACACACACACACACACACACACACACAGGCCCATGATGACACGTGAACACACACACTCACACTCAGAATGACACAACCCTGATCGGAGGGAGGTGAACTCTGAAATTGCTCAGGTGAGTTTTTCTCTTTTCATCTAAATTTATAACTGAATTAAGTTAGAAACTTGAATTTTATTTTTCAGAGAGAGAGAGCATGTAAAGTTAATGTCGTTCATCCGCTCTTCTTCAGTGGTGTGTGATGAACAGCAGACTGAACAAACAGAGAGAGGAGAGTCAGTGTCGCTCTACCGCTGCTTGTGTTATCCAAAGTAGTCTTAAAGACAGAGAAAGAGAGAGACGAATAAGAAGTGAAGGTCTCTCTCCCCTGAGTGAGGCTGATATTCTGATCCTGATCCTGGACCAGTTTCAGGGTTTGAAGGGTTAAAGGAATACTGAAATAGATAAGATAATGTTTGGTTCAAATAAAACGAAGGGTTTGAATTTAAAGGTGCTCTGTATGTTTTTGCTACGTGAGCTAATGTTAGCATTAACAGCTGTTTGTTAGCAGAGCAGAGAAACAGCTGGAAACTTCAGCTACTCTGGAGACAACACATCTCTGAGCTGCATTTATTCCTTCATGTTTGGATCATTTTGGGGAATTTTTGGTTGTTTTTCAGGCTAAACGTTAACCAACAGATAACTGAGATTAAAGAAGCAGAGCTGGAGCTGAAACAGGCTGATAAGACAGATTTGTTGAAAGGCATGCTGGGAATCGTAGGAGACTCTTGAGTGTCTTTGCCAATCGGTGCTGAAGTGACCGAGTCGTTAAAGATCATCCAAAGAGCTGATTTAAGTGATTTTTGGGTGGATGTTTTGGTTTTTGTTTGTTTACGAAGCTTCACGTGTTTCACATTGTGAAACTGTCTGATTTATAATATGAAGCCCTATAACTAAAGCTGATGTGAAATTAAAACCTTTAACCAGCAACCTCCAAATCAAAAAATCATGTCAAATTTAAAATGACATATTTTCACAATGTTGACTCAGAAAGTCAGAATTTCCTTTGACAGAATAAGAAGAAGAAGTTTGATTCAGCCCCGTTAGAGCCACATCGGCCTTTTCTGTTTTTCGGGGGGCAGCGGCCTGATCAAACATGCACTGTGTGTGTCTGTGTGTGTCTGTGTGTGTAACGCCCCTCTATCTGCAGTATATCGATTGGTGGATTTTCGGTCCAGCTGCCTGTTTTTCCACCAGCGGACTCTCAGTTCATTCAGACTCTGACCTGTTGAAGTTGAATCAGTTTTTTGTTTCGTTCTCTTCAGACTGATCTGATGTCTAATTCTCTGACGGAGCTTTAAATGATATTCACGAAGCTCATCGTCCACAATGAGCGAAGGGATGGTGATCATCATCAGTCCCAAACTTTGAGTTTTGTCTCACTGATGTTTTCAAATTAAACATAAAGGAAGAAAGTGTGTGTGATCATAATGCTGAAGGATGTAGTGAGGACAAAGCTGAGCTGATTACATCAGGTTCAAAGGGTTAGCCTTAAGTACCCACTTAGCTGTGTGTGTGTGTGATAAACAACAGTGTGTGTCCATGCTGATGAAGGAAAGAATTACAGTGTTCATTAAAAATGTTAATGACTGAAGTTTGGACGGATACAGACTGATTTAGTTCTGAAACCTTCCAGACTTCATGAGCTCACCTGCTGAGTTCAGCCAATCACAAACTGTCCTGACGAAGCTCAACAACACACACAACAGGAACACAACCACAAAAATGAAGACAGTGAATTGATCATGAAGAGTTTGATTAGAATGGAACATCAGTGAATCCGTCGCACAGTTCCCATCATCCCCAGCTGGACCGTCCCGTTCCCGCTCAGTCAGAGACAGACGGTCCAAAGTCTGTCAGTGATTGGAGGACAGACTTTGACCCCCCGCTGCTCAAAACACAACTCCTATCTGTTGTTGGGCGGAGAACACGGGGTCCAGGTCTGGTCACTGTGAGGACACGGGGCCCGACAGTCTGTTCGGGGTTTTTTCAGGAACCAAAAATCAAACTAAGGCGTGTTTCCTTTGTCTTCCAGTGAGCACCCCTAATTTCCATGATTTACATTTTGCTGTCAATCACATCCAATGGAATCCAATCAGAAAGCAGGCGGGGACGGCGTGACGGGGACGCCGAAGGAGGCGGCGCTCCGGGTGCTCACACAACGCACCGGATACCAACTACGGCAGGTAGGAAGCTGCCTCTGGACCTTCTGGTCTAAATCCAGAGAAAACAGGTTTCAGACTCTGGACCTAAATTTTTCTGCTGCATTTCAGGAGAACGGCCAGCGGCGGTATGGCGGCCCGCCGCCCGGTTGGGACGGCCCCCCTCCGGAGAGAGGAAGTGAGATCTTTGTGGGGAAACTACCGAGAGACCTGTTTGAAGACGAGCTGGTTCCACTGTGTGAGAAGGTGAGGGACAGAATCAGGATCCTGAAGATCCACGAAGATCCACGAAGAGTCTGAAACCTTCAGTCCATCTACTGACCATCAGGGGGCGACTCCACCAGCTGGAGTCAGAAATGTCCCTCCTCCTCCTTTATATTGAAGTCTATGGGAAAATGTCCCTCCTCCTCCTTTATACTGAAGTCTATGGGAAAATGTCCCTCCTCCTCCTTTATATTGAAGTCTATGGGAAAATGTCCCTCCTCCTCCTTTATATTGAAGTCTATGGGAAAATGTCCCTCCTCCTCCTTTATATTGAAGTCTATGGGAAAATGTCCCTCCTCCTCCTTTATATTGAAGTCTATGGGAAAATGTCCCTCCTCCTCCCTTATACTGAAGTCTATGGGAAAATGTCCCTCCTCCTCCTTTATACTGAAGTCTATGGGAAAATGTCCCTCCTCCTCCTTTATATTGAAGTCTATGGGAAAATGTCCCTCCTCCTCCCTTATATTGAAGTCTATGGGAAAATGTCCCTCCTCCTCCCTTATATTGAAGTCTATGGGAAAATGGAGGGATGGATTAGGGGGTGGAGCTAACACAGAGGATGGATTTGGGGGTAAAGGTACTCAGACAGATCGACAGGTGACATCACTTTAATCTTTTTTTTGTTGTTTTTACAGATTACATTGGATTGCCAGTATGTATATCAAGATGTATGTATGGGTGTAAGACGATGTAAATATTATGCGACTGGGTGATTAGTGTGAACAGAGATTATGCCGGTAAAGATCTGATATTATGTTTTGATAGACATCACTTTAATCTGTTCCTCCTCTCTGCAGTTTGGTAAAATATACGAGGTGAGGATGATGATGGACTTCAATGGGAACAACAGAGGTTACGCCTTCGTCACCTTCAGCAACAAGCAGGAAGCCAGAACAGCCATGAAGCAGCTCAACAACTATGAGATCAGGTCAGTGTTCGATTCTTTTCTGATATATTTGAAACATCGGTCACGTTTTCAAAACTCGACTTTCACATTTATCCAAAATGTTTGCTGTGGTTGCTGCAGGAACGGACGCCTCCTCGGCGTTTGTGCCAGCGTCGACAACTGCCGCCTGTTTGTAGGCGGGATTCCTAAAACCAAGAAGCGGGAAGAGATCCTGTCTGAGATGAGGAAGGTCACTGAGGGGGTCGTCGATGTCATCGTGTACCCGAGTGCCGCTGACAAATCCAAGAACCGAGGCTTCGCTTTTGTTGAGTATGAGAGCCACAGAGCAGCCGCCATGGCCCGCCGCAAACTGCTGCCAGGTTGGTATCAGCAGTCATTGTTTGTGACGTGAAGTTATTGTTGTGTAGGGAATCACCCTGCTGGTGCGTTCAAGGACACCCTGGTGTGTGAGGAACTGCTCATAAAAGTAAACAAAACATAATAAAAAAGTCAAAGTCTACTTTTGACTTATCAGCAGCCAATCAGAACCAGTGTCAGTGAGTCAGTGTCCAATAGAGGAAGAGCTCTGATGGGTGCAATGATAAGATAAAGAATGTGCAGTGGAGTGATGCGACTGGATGTTAAAAATAACCACGAAGGCGTTGAAACCTGGTGGTCTCGATAACACAGGTAAAATAACCCCCCCAGTCCTGCTGGTGCTGGGGGCCACACCCCCCATGCCCCACCATACAGAGTTAGAAGACGATCTGTGAACGGTTTGTGTGTCTCAGGTCGTATTCAGCTGTGGGGTCACGCCATCGCCGTGGACTGGGCGGAGCCAGAAGTGGAGGTGGATGAGGATACCATGGCAACAGTCAAGATTCTGTATGTGAGGAACCTGATGCTCCAAACCACCGAGGAGACAATTGAGAAAGAGTTCAACAGCCTCAAACCAGGTATGACCCCCACACCCCCCAACTCACAGCTCCCGTGTCAGATCGGCCCTAAACTGTGTCCTTTAGGCGCCGTCGAGCGAGTGAAGAAGATCAGAGACTACGCCTTCGTCCATTTCACCCAGAGAGAGGACGCCATCAACGCCATGAACGCTCTCAACGGAAAGGTCAGTGAGGCCGATCTGGATCGGGTGCACAGGTCTACGATGAGACTTGGTGTTTAGAGTGTGTCCCCCCCCCCCCCCCCCCAGGTGGTGGACGGCTCTCCTATCGAAGTCACTCTGGCCAAGCCGGTGGACAAGGACAGTTACGTCCGTTACACGAGGGGGACCGGAGGCCGAGGAGGATCGCTACTGCAGACGGACTACGCCGCCTACACTCTGGGACAGGTAGGACCCTGAACGCACCACGAAGAAAACCGGGAAACAGGACAAACGTGACATCATCAGGATACGACACGATGAATCTGTGACCCGATGGCGGTGCTAGAGGAGGGGCCCGTATTTGTTTGATTCAGGGATGCTGACCTTTGACCTTTTCTCCTCCAGGTGTATGACCCTTCCGCGGCGTATCTCGGTGCACCGGTGTTTTACGCCCCCCAGGCCTACGCTGCCATCCCAGGTCAGTTTCGTTTCCCGACGGCCAAAGCTCATGTTGGAGGTCGCGGTCTGATCAGGACGCCGTCTGTCCGAGGTGAGGGAGGACGCTCTTTATGTGACACAAGAACCTGAAGGAGAACATCTCCACAGGCTGAAATTCTCTGACAGAACAGAACAGAGCAGGAAGTCCAAGCTCAGGCTTCATGGGGAATTTCAGAATAAGAGCATCGATATCTTCTGTAAAACATCTGCTCCCCCAGATCTGTCACATCTGGATTATTAACTCTGACAGAAACTTGTTTGACGTCACAAACATCCAGGATTCATTTCCTGGGAGTTAAGCTAATGTTAGCATTAGCAGCTGTTTACTTCAAACTTTTATTTTTAAATCTTTTGAGTTTTGAATTTAATTTTTCATACTTCATTAATTTCACTTTTCTGTTTTTTAATGTTTAAAACTAACAAACTGACCAGCTGATGCTGTTTCTGTTTACGTCAGAACAAAACTAAACTTAATTTCTAAAATGGCTCCAGTGTCCATGTGGGCGGAGCAGATCACAGGTGGGCGGAGCAGCTGTAACAGAAGCAGGACTGATTGATGATGATGATTTAATAATCTGCTCGTTAAAGTCCAGTTTATCTCTGTCCAATTAGCCGAACAGACCACGCTGCATTTAAACGACCTGACTGTTGATTGGGAATCGAACACGATCCAGTGAATCAGGGGCCAAATGCTGTCCAGGGGTGAAGTGGGAGGAGCTGCTGGGTCAGGTGATGATGTCACAGCCTGAGGGTTTAAACCCGTTCAGCTTGTCCGAATACTACACTTCTCATGAGCGGTGGCCCACACCTGATGACATCATCACCTGGTTCCCTTCACTAACAGCCAACAAGGCCAAGGAATCAGCTGAGGGGACCGGGGGACAGGAAGTGATGTCACGGCCTCAGTAACAGGAAGCAGCTCCTCTCACTTCACTCTGGAACAAAAAACAAAATGGTGGAAAAAGGAATAACTGGAAAATGAATCGTCCAGAGAAATAATCCTCAGTCAGCAGGACAGATGTTTGGTTACCATGACAACCTTTGTAGTGTAAACACCTGGAGCTCTGTTACCATGGCTACCACTGTACCTGTTCACTGACTAAATAATTGTCTGAATGTGATTCTTCTTCCCGGCTGATTTCCGGTGATTTGATTGATTTCACTGCCTTTTCGGTCTCCTGTAGAAATTTACATGACTGTACCTGTAGGGGCTGCGGGGGTGCGGGGGCTTGGCGGGCGGGGCTACCTGGCCTACGCTGCCGGGGGAGGAGCGGTGGGTCGTGGTGGCAGCGGCGCCCCCTATGGCCTGAAGACGGACAAACAGGCGGAGGAGAAACTGTACGACCTGCTGCCAGGGATGGAGCTGACCCCCATGAACCCCGCCGCCATGAGCCTGAAGGTCTCCGCCATGAAGCCTGCACCTCAGGTAAGTGAAGGAGAGTCCTGGAGAGTCCTGGAGGGTCGCTCTAGTCCACAGTTCATTTGTTAACTCCAGGTGCCCCCCCCCTCAGGTCCTGGAGGAGCTGTGTCAGAAGAATAACTGGGGTCAGCCGGTCTACCAGCTGCACTCGGCCATCGGTCCAGACCAGAGACAGCTCTTTCTCTACAAGATCACCGTTCCCGCTCTGGCAACACAATATCCCAACGTGTAGGACCAGCTGCCGCACACAGAACACTGGGAACACCGGGAACACTGGGAAACTAGGAGTCTAGGAGTCTAGGAAACTAGGAGACTGGGAGACTAGGAGACACAGATTGCTGGGTTCTACTGATGCTTTCAGTTTCAGTTCTGTTGGTTTTGCTCGTGTTTTGTTTAGCTGCTGAGTTACAGATGTGGACGTGTCTCCTCTGTTTTCAGTCATCCCTTCACTCCTGCTAAACTGTGTGCGGCCGTAGAGGAAGCGAAGATCCACGCTGCCGAACACACCCTGCAGACACTCGGCCTGCAGACAGAGGGCGCCGCCGACGCCAGCTGTGCTACTGCTGCCACCGCTGTGGCCTCAGTGGCCTTCCCAGGTATGTGAAGGTCCGTACCAAAGACTAACTCCTCACTCACTAACAGCCTGAACCTGCACAACTGACCACACCAGCACCATGAGGTCCACACACACACACACACACTGGTGTCTAAATTAGTGGTGACGTGGCTCCACAATAACAATCATCTGTAAATGTCTAAAATACTGAGTGACCTCTGACCTCTGAAGCTGCCTGCCTGTCAGTTTCAGTTAGTTTGACCGCTGGCCTCTTTCATTTCAAAGTAATGATGGAGGTCTGTGTCTCCGCCCCTCCAGGTTACACCCTGGCGAGCCCGGTGTCATCGGCAGTCGCCTCCCAGCTCAAACAGGCCGTCTCTCTGGGTCAGGATCTGACCGCCTACACCACCTACGAGGGCTACCCCGCCTTCGCCGTGGCAACGCGTCACACTGATGGATACGGCGTTTTTTAGAATATATGTTTCCAAAGAGGAGAATCTGCAGCTCAGGCTACGTTCACACCATCCTGTTCTCTCTTCCTCTAAAAGCTTCTGCAACACTCGACCCAGAGCTTATCACCACAGAGCAACATCTGATCGGTGCTCAACCATTTCAGTGTGACATCACAGAAGCAGAATTGTGTGAATGCCCTTTTTAGGGACTGAGAGCTGCTGTCTGCCAGAGGCCGAGCTAAAACCAGGTCCAGGACTCTGGATTGGATCTCAGTCTTTGAAAACATTTGGGACTCGTCAGTGACCCTGAAACAACGTCCCCGCCTGTTTCCTCTCATCCGCCATTATAGTGATTGATTCAGCA
Organism: Remorina albescens; assembly: GCA_034769265.1. Taxonomy (NCBI): domain Eukaryota; kingdom Metazoa; phylum Chordata; class Actinopteri; order Carangiformes; family Echeneidae; genus Remorina; species Remorina albescens. Next base: position 293,954 of record CM068480.1, read on the forward strand.
GTTGGTCTGTGATTGGCTGAGGGTTTGATTTCATCCCCACGTTTACAATTTTCATACATTTAATTGGCTGATTTGCTTCTATTATTGTGTTCATGTTGTGCGACGTTGCCCTGAAGAGACCTGGACCTTCTGATGTCTCCGAAGAAGAAAAGTATGTGTGTGTTTGTGTGGAATGAAAAAGCGTCCTGATGTTTGGAGTCCGGAGGACGTCCTCCTTCTTTTCTGTGCAAACAGGAGGCCGGTTTCACCCAACGGATCTTCCCACTCACTGAGAAGCTTTAGAGAAGCTTCCTGAGCGCAGTGCAGCTCCACACAGCTGCCAGTAAACCACCACAGAAGAAGAGGAGCTTGGTAAAGCTCATCATCACTCCACAGCTGAAGTTTCTCCTGATGCTCCACTAACATCAATCAGGCTGTTTCTATACACACAAGACTCAACAATCCTACAGTCCTCAAACTTAGCTTGGCCCCAGATTCTTCACCAGCGGAGTCGACAAGAACCTCACCCTTCAGCAGGAAGTGTTTTTATGTTCACTTCCTGGTAGTTACGGTCAATTTGTGATGGCTAGCGTCAAAGCTAACGTCTGAGCCTTAATGTTCCCAATCCAGAAAATCTGAGCCAATAAAAGTCGAAATAAAAATCCGTTGGCAGCGTTGACAGCAGCAGCTGTTTGATGAGGCGTTTACAGCCGACGTCTGAGCTGCGTCAGAGACAGTATTAAAGTGTGTGAAGCACTTACCTTATTTTTATACCAGGAAGAAGAAATATCCAGACACTGTTTGTATAGTTATTCTGAATTCTCTTTAATTGACTTGGAAACAGTTGAATCAACATAAAAGAATTGTGGGTATTTTGGAGGGTTAATGTGTCATTAAAGGAAACTGCTTTGATAAACTGATTCATGATCCAGAATCGTCCCAAAATAAAGAAACTGACCAGAACCTGAAGAAGCAGTCCTTTTCTGTGTGTGTTTTACACCCAGACTCTGTTGGTGGTCTTGACCTGGTCCTGGTCTCAGCGCCACCTGATCTGAGTCAACGGAAACTTCCAAGGAAGAAGAAAACTGAACTGGTTAGTTCACTGTAGAACAGAACAAAGTCTCAGTGGAAACATAAAGACAAAAATTAGTACATTTCCCATTTTTATTCAGATATGCCGGCATCCACATACAAAGAAAAACCAAAATATACAATTCAGGTAAAAAATGTTGTCAAAAGTCAGAAGAACCTTAAAAATAAAAACTATAAACATCAGGGCCAAATACTCTAATTTCTTTGTTGGAGCAGAAGCAGCTGTTCAACATCTGTCAAAGGTTCATTATCATTGTTCACTGTTGCGTTCAGGTACACTCCGATCTCAAATGCTGCTGTGGAACAACCTGGAAATGTCTGTATCTGAATGAGACCGATTTTAAAGGATCATTCTTTCTGTTCAGTCGGAGTTTCATTCTTCATGAGCAGTTTGAATGAGATGAAAAGTTGAAACAAACAGAACTGAACATAGAGACTTTAAAAATTTTCAGCCACAAAACTCCACGAGAACGAGAAGTAACCCAAAAAAAAAGGAAAATGGGCTAAAACCAGAAAAACCAACAATATGAAAAGCTTTAAATACAGCAAACAAAACACTGATATAAAAATATTAACTAGAGACAGAAAACACATCACACTTCTTCCACAGGAAGACGACCTCACCTGGTCACATTAGTCCAGACAGATCAATCAATGATCAATAAATTAGGCACCTTTAGCAGCAGGAGCAGAAAAACACAGTTTGTGTATTCAGTGAGTCCATGCAGGGCGTCCTCAGGCATCCTCAGGCGTCCCGTGCACCCTGAAGCGGTACATGCAGGTGTAGTCCTGATGGCCCCAGTTGGATAAAACCTTCACCTCGACGATCTGGAACGTTTGATCGTTCTCTTCCTGTCGAGGACAAACAAACAAACATGGTGGGACAAACAAAGCGGCAGTTTGGTGCCTGACGATGTTACCGAGCGGTCAGAATGTTTTGGCCGTGTCCCCGTCCTGACTGGGGGCGGAGCCTCCACCTGCAGCGACGACTCACAGTGACAGCGAAGGTCTGCAGAGCTTCGCTGTCTTCATTGTAGGTGTAAGCACCCAGTAACTTCCCCGTTTCCTGGTCTTCGTCTTCCAGACCCTGAAAACAAAACATCAGTCCAGTGAAACAGGTTCAACATCCAAACAGCATCTGTCTGACGGGTCTTACGTAGACGCTGAACTGTCGGGGGGCGCTGCGCAGCGTCCTGCTTGGTGCCAGGGATTTGGGGATGTGCTCCAAGGAGAAGGCAGTGGGGAGAATCCTCATGGAGAGGCGGATCACCAGGAAGCCGCTGGAACCCCTGAAGGCCCAGCAGTTTCCAGGATGGACGTCCGGCTGGAGGAGAGCGGCGTCAGTGTTTGGTGAGCGTCAGAGGTGTGTGTGTGTGTGTGTGTGTGTGTGTGTGTCTCTCTCTCTCTGGTGTGTTACCTGGATCACGGTTCGAGGACTCTGAGAGAAGTACCAGAGAGGAACCCCAAACAGGCTGAGCAGAGCAGCTTTGGTCTCATATGTCTCTGAGCAGCGTGTGCTCAGGACGCTGCCCCCTGCAGGACGAACAGACCATCAGCTGTCTCATTTCCTTCATCTCACTAAGTCACTACAGCAGCATGCTGATTCCTCCACCACTGAAAACAGTCCTGTCTGATAAACAGTGAGTCTTTTTGAAAGGAAGCTCATTAGCGAGTCATTTCTGAAGGTTTACAGAGACGAGTTCGTCCTTCACCTCCAGACTCCAGAGCGTAGTCAGCCAGGCCGGTCCGGTCCTCAGAAAACAGCCGCAGAGCGTTCGCTACGGTCACATGGACGTCCTGAAGACACGAGTGACTTTCTGTTTACTGAACTTTTAGGATCAGGAATCCAAATACCAACAGCAGACATTAAAAACCAGGTGGACCAGTTAAACGATCCTTTAGACTTATTCACCTCAAGCAGACCCCCCCCACTCACCTCCTGGGTCACAGTGGCCCCAGAGGCCATTCTGGACGCCTCCTGTCTGTGCTGCTGCTCCAGCTGCAGGCTGATGTTCTGCAGGATCCTGAGCTCCAGAGACGCCAGCACCGCCTGCAGGTCGTCCCTGCTAACATACTGCTGCGACTCTGGGAGGGAATCCGAGTCGGCCCCGTCCACAGACGCCAGCTGGTTCCCGTAGACAAGAGCCCGGACCTCCTCACGGACCTGAGAGGACACAAGACGGTCAGAGACTGAAGATGGGCAGGAAGTAGAGACGAGAAGTCGACCCAGAGAGAGAGAGAGAGAGAGAGAGAGAGAGAGAGAGAGAGAGAGAGAGAGAGAGAAAGAGAGAGAGAGAGAGAGAGACAAAGAGAGAGAGAGAGAGAGAGAGAGACAAAGAGAGAGAGAGAGAGAGAGACAGAGAGAGACAAAGAGAGAGAGAGAGAGAGAGAGAGAGACAAGAGAGAGAGAGAGAGAGAGAGAGAGAGAGAGAGAGAGAGAGAGAGAGAGAGAGAGAGAGAGACAAAGAGAGAGAGAGAAAGAGAGAGAGACAGAGAGAGGAGAGAGAGAGAGAGAGAGAGACAGAGAGAGGAGAGAGAGAGAGAGAGAGAGACAGAGAGAGGAGAGAGAGAGAGGAGAGAGAGAGAGAGAGAGAGAGAGAGAGAGAGAGAGAGAGAGAGAGACAGAGACAGAGAGAGAGAGACTGCTCGTGTTTTAGAGTCATTTTAGTTTTGAATCAGATCTTAGAACTCAGAACAGACTAAAAATCTTAAATGATATTAGATATATTAAAATTAAATCATAAAGTTCTCTGTTTAAAGAAGACACAAACTCTAGTGTTTTAAATTGTTTGTGAAACGAGAGGAAAAACAAAAGCTTTAAAAGTTCGAGTCAGTCGTGAGAAAATTCAACTTCTAGAATTTTATCACAATTAGCTAGCGAGGCTAACGCTGCTGCTTCATGACGATTCTCTAACCGTCTGTTCGATTCCCTGCAGTTGTGGGCAGCCACACTCGGCAGTCAGACCCTCGACGTCCCGCCTGACGTCCCCCAGGGCCGCCTCCAACCTCGCCACCTCCGTCAGCAAGGCATCATGGGACTGACGGTCAACACCAACGCTGGAGAAAGTCAGTGAAGAAGAGCAGGTTTTTACAGAGCGACGCTTTGAATCGCGTTGGAGGGTTTGACGTTCCTGTGATGGTCACCTGACGGCGGCTGGAAGCGTTGACGGTGTAGACGAGTCAGCCGGGGCGGCGGCTTGTCTCCACTGAAGCTCCTGAGGTTTCACAAACAAAGACAGGGTCAGCGTTTTTCCTGTCCGTCTGAACAAATGAAGTAATGAGTCTGGTGTGGGTGGGGCTTACCTCCATCTTGGTGGCGAGCGCCTGCAGCTCCAGCTCCAGCTGATGCAGATGAGACGCTTGACTCCGCTGGTGCAACAAATCCTGCTGTCGAACCTGCACACAAGATCCCATCATGCTCAGTGATGGACCCACAAAGTAAAACATCGTCCAATCATTCAAACAGAGACGAGACACTCGATCTATAATGGAGTCCAGTGGAGACTCTCTCCCTCAGATGGACTCCTGTTTCTGATGTCCCTCAGTCCTGAGTCCAGGAGCTGACCTGCTCTCTCTCTCGTCTCTCCTCGTCCAGTCGCCTCCTGAGCTGGGACAGCTGATGGTCCAGCAGGCTGCTCAGCCAGGGCTCCACGCCACGCTCGCCACTCTGAGCAGATTCCAGCCATTGCTGCTGGAGGTCGGTGTAGAGGCGGAGGACTTCCCCGTGTCTCTGCTCTGCTCGCCGCCCTCTGACCTCCACCTGCTCCCAGAGCGCCGTCAGACTCTGCTCCAGGCGAAGGAGGCGGGCCAACTCTTCCTGGGAGAAGATGAAGACTTGAATTAAGAGTCTGACCGTACTGTCCTGAACCTGAAGGCGTCGCAGCCGAACAACTGATAAATGAGACCAGCTGAACCGGCGGCGTTCACACCTCCTCTGCTGGTCGACTGTAAACTGGCTCCTCCTCCCTCCCCTCCTCCACGGCGCCCTCTGTTGATTGGCTCTGAGGGGTGGAGCTGTAGGACAGACTGGGGACATCAGACACAGCCATCCTCCACTCAGTGACGTTGACGGCCTGAAGGACAGACTGTAGACCAGCTGGACCGAACCAACACAGGCCTGAAGGGACAGAACGAAGACCGGATCAGATAAACATACAGCTGGATTTAAGTTAATGACTGACATGAACTTTGATTCTTGTCTTGAAGATGTCTACGTGCAGGAACTCACAGAACAGGAGCAGCAGGAGAACTAAGAGCTGCAGAGAGAACCTACAGGAGAACCACAGTCAGTCCTGAATCTAAACACACCGACCTGTATAAGAGTCTACGTTCAAGCCCAAGAACATCATCAAATGTCAAAAATACAGTTTTACCTCATTCACATGCAAATTGATGCCGCAAAACCTAAACTGAACAACCTCACAGCTGATTTTGTTTCCCACCCAGTTACTATGGTGACAGGACACAAACAGACAAACCTACCGAGTCACAAAGGAGCTGGAGGTCACATGACGCCATCGTCTGCCAAGCAACCTGAACCGCTCACCTACACACACACACACACACACACACACACACACACACACACGTTAGGTGTTCCAGATTTCAGAGTCAAGGACGATGTCACAAAATAACACAGGGACCTGTGGAATAAGCCCCGCCCCCTTTTTGGAGCCAAACAGAAGAGCGAAGAACATCCCATCACACATCTAATTAGAGAATCCAACATGGAGCTGCGACACAACCCGCTGCATGAAAAGGAAAAGAGGAGGGGTGAATGAGGCGGAGACGTGGCGTTAACCTGCGTGGCGTGCGGCGCTCCAGGAAGTGAGACAGGTTCTCTGGGCCAGAGGCCAAAGAGCCGAGGCAGCTGCCTGAGTGAGTCCACAGAGACCTGAAGCTGAAGAGCAGACGGCTGTCAGAGCCTCCGTGGATCTGCAATGTAAACTTAACATCTGGATGTCAAGGAGGTTACCATGACAACACAGTCTTAAGACTCTTCAGCACTGGCTTCACTTTTCAGACCCGGAGAAGAATAAATATCTGATGCTTCTTCATGAGGGAGCTGGACTGAGTGAGGGGACACTTTAATGTCCCAGCAGGTCGGACACGTCTTCCTGCTGAGACCTTAAAGTCTTCAGGTCAAAGTCACACCAGAGCTGAATGTGACTCTACTGAAGCATCAGACTGATCCTGAACCTGTAAAAACAGTCGCGCTCCAAATCAGCTGCAAGACACAGGAAGTCAGGGACGACCCCGAGGACGAAGACGAGGGGACTGCTTCCATCTCCGAGCGATGTCTCCCCTTACAGTCGCCACCTGTTGGTGTCAGCAGAGGTCGGCCAATTTAACTCCAGCTGCAAATAACACCTGTGTGTAGAGCTGCAGGATCCGGTTCAATGGAGCAGTGACACAGGAGGACAGACACTTTAAACCATCATGAGACAGAAGCTTCCTGTCGTCACAGCGACTGTTAGATTTTTAAGAAGGAGCCACAGGCCGATCCTTCACGCCACAACAGACTCAACATTTCTCTGCTGTCAGTCCTTCGGATTGATTTTAGGAAATATTCTAATATTCTGAGAAACTGAAATTTTGATTTTCCTGAGTTGTATCTTCCAGATTAAAGGAACTGCTGAAATATTTCACAAACTAAAACCGAAAAACTATAAAAGTTTGACTTTGAGAAGTGAACTTTTCCACAAAGCTCTAATTTGTTGAGATGCAGCTGTATTTTCCGTGGTGACTAATCACCGGGTGGAAGATAATTGAACTCATCTGTTTCAGACCTGATCCGACACTTTCAGTCTGAATAGAACAGGAATGGTATAGAAACACAAAGAGTGTGCGTCTGGACTCACACAGAGACCCGTTGGGGCGATGCTCCTTCGGGTTCAACTCCTTCAGGCTCATGGCTCCACCTGTAACAGAGAGGAAACACAGTGAAGTGCTGACAAAGTCCACATTGGTCCTGAGCGGAGGACCAGCACCGACTCCATGCAGGGACACAGATTTGCATTTCACCGTGGCAATAAGCAAAACCTGTTTGGGCGGGAAACGTTGCAGGTGAATTTGAGGTCATGAAGGATGACAGAAATTCATCAGCAACAGTAAACAGCAAGCAGAAAAGTCACATGACTCCAACACCACATCCTCATGTAAACCGGAGCGGGTACAGACACCAAGTGATTTTAGGGACACGTGCAGGTGAACACCAGTAGAAGGAACCTTTAGACTCACTGATCCCTCAGTCGGCCCCTAACAGAGAAATCCCAACACTGACTAAAAGACGAGTCCTTCGGAGTCAGTACCTCCACGTCTGCTGTCAGTTTGTGCTTCACAGAACAGACTCTGACACACCTGCCAGGTGTTGGTCAGTGCAGAGACACAGGAAGCTGCAGCCCTCCGGACACTCAGCACTGACCAGTCCACAAACAGCTGCAGCACATCTGGAAGAGCCAAACCACACGGGTCATAATGCAGTACAGACAGACCCGTGTTCAGCTACAGTTCAGGGAAGTCAGAGGACTCTCAGTGATTTCAGCCGCAAAGAGGAGATTTACATACGAAGGCTCAAACAAAACACTTTGGAGCCTCAGAGGAGGAGGAAGGACGTCATTTAGGAGCCACCAACTGGTCAGAAATTTACTGCAGAGATGTTTTATAGGCAATACTTACATTCTGTACATTACATTGTTGATTCATTTAAGAAGAAGAAAGAAAAAAAAAACAAAAAAAAAAAAACCCAACAAATCCGAGTTTTGTCACTTTCACCATTTCTCACCAGTGTCTGATATTTTATCATAGGTGGCTCATTAGCACCTGCCCAGGTGAGTCACACCTTCCACCTGCTGATCTGAAAACCAACCGCCCGTCAGTACAGAGAGAGGTGAGTCGGTCTCTACCTGTCACATGGAGGTGATGGTGAAGCAGAGAGAGCAAGGAGACGGTCCAGGCTGCTGCCCTGCTGCTCACAATCACACCTGCTGGACAAAATGGACGTTAGAGAACATCAGCTGATCCAACTGATCCAGCTTCAGGCTCCGTCAGCACGAGCTGAAAGCAGATTCTGCCTCAGAACCACCATGCTGACAAAATACTGATGTGACCCTTAACGGTATGACTTGCTCTTCCTTTCTGTGGTACTCGAGCTCTGACACTACAGGTGAACAGCTGACAGCACGTTGAATTGTTCAGCTCTGATCGTCACTGAGGGACTGAAAGATCTGACAGAGACCTTCAGAGGCCAGATGGGTCAGTGGGCAGTCCTGGTCGGTCCCGTCTCACCTGTTCTGCTCTTGCGGCTCCGGTCTCGGCCGTAGATGGTGGGCGTTTCAGGCTCCACGTGGTCTGACTGCCGCGTCACCAAGGGCACGGGCGAGGCGACTTTGGAGGAGGAGCAGTATGGGGTCGTAGACTCCGTCTTGTCCAAGTGAAGCTGGCAGTCGCGACAGTAAACCCTGCCGGACGTCTGCACTGGGTGTTTGGTGCAGCAGCTGTCTGAACCAAGCAGAGTGCTGTTCGCCAGGACGCTGCTCTGCTCTGCTATGATGGTGCTTTCTGTGACAGAAAGACAATTTAAGCTGTGTTTGTAACTGTAGGAAGAAATTATTTCAACAAACTGACCTTTAGGCTCAGCGTCATGGTCCAAACCTGAAACAGATGGAGGAAGAACATCAGCGTTGGAGTAAAACCAAAACCATTTCATAAATCAGCTGCAGGTTCTCAGTCCACAGAGAAATGCTCACAGTCTGGATTCAGAATCTTAAGCTTAAAACCAGGACCAGGACTTCTGAAACTGGTAAATTTGTGATTTGAATCTGGGTCTGACTGAGGCTTAAACGTGACGCCAGTTCTCCATCCTCTCTGCTCTGTCACCTGATCACCTGGAGCCAGCAGGTGAAGCGTAGATGAGCTTCAGACCTTCTCAGTCCTCTTCCATAACTACAATATGTTCATGGAGAAAAACTGAGGTGGATGATTTAAAAACAAGGTGTTTTACCCCAGATGGTGTCGACTAGCGTGGTCTCCTGGATGGAGGACTCGTCCAGCAGGGAGGAGAGCAGGGAGGCGTCAGAGGCCACGCTGTGGATGCTGCTGTTTTGGAGCGAATGACTGGATGCTTTACGAGGAGTCTGGACTAGAAGAGACTCCGAGCAGGAGACGGAGTGCTGCTGAGAACGACGAGACTTCAGAGACCTGGAAGAAGAAGACGAGGAGGAATAAACAGGACAATGAAGAAAGGAGGAGACAACACAATGGAAGCAGGAAGTGCCACGGTGTCACCTGACTCACCTGTGGTTCCTCCAGCTCCCCCCCCCCACACTGAAGGAGGAGCTGGCATACGGCAGGCCGCGGTCCAATAGGCCGTCGTCCAACCGAAGGCTGCGTCTGGACATGATCCTGGTCCTGAGTGAGGAGATGACCTGCTGCTCCTTCTCGACGTCCGACACTGAGGAGGAGGAGTAGCTGGAGCTGAGGAGGAGGAAGAAGAGGAGTAGGCAGCCATGTTCAAAAGTTCAGCTGTAAGACACCACCGAACAGACAGGAAGTAAAAACAAGTTAGAGGAAGAAAAGAGACAAAGGTTGATCGTCTCAGAGTCAACTAATGATATTGATTGCAACTGAAGAAATGAGACGCCATCTATCAGCTGTTCAGTGTCCAAGAAGATTAACCAATCAGAAAAGCCCGTCACAGCCAATCACAGCTGACCAGGGCAGAAACGGTTACACACACACACACACACTACACAGACACACACAGCAGCAGCAGGTGAGGTACCTACAGATCAGTCCAGCCCCAGCTCTGCAGATCCACATCCTCGTCATTCATCACAGACACACACACACACACGAAGACGTTCGTGGCAGCAGCACGGTGCAAGTTCACCTTTGACCGTCTTAGACAGCACTTCCTGCTTGAGCATGTGGGTCAGTGAGGTGTTTAGATCCTGCCCCTCCCTCCCTCCCTCACAAACACACACAGACAGAGAGAGTAATCATAGATGATAAAGTTACGTAATCACAAGCCTCCCACCTGAACCTGTTTCCAACATGAGGTCCAGAGGAGGGAGGTGGATCCTCCTGACTCACCTGAAGTGTTTCAGTGTGAAATGGTGGGAGGCCTGACAGGTGAGACAGTTTCCTTCAGCAGCAGGAGAGAAGACAGGAACTGACAGCTGCAGGTTAGCTGGAGTTCCTCCTGTTCAGATCACCTGTGATATCTCCCTCCCTCAGTCTGACCAGCCTCCATAAACCTCTCTGGATTACCCAGCAGCCCTCACTTTGAACCAATTAGAGCCTCTCAGAGCTGACCGTCAGTGCTGCGTTGACCTGTAGTCACCTGCTGAGGGCGCCGTCGGCACAGTGTCACATTTTGAATAAAGCTAATATTTCCTCAGTTAGTGATGAAATCCAGCATATCCTTCATTTCACTCCATATCTGTGTTAGTATGACGGTTAATGACGTCGTCCCGGACCTCCTGACACCAATCAGCTGTTTGATGTGCCACTCTGTTTTTTTTCTCTCTCTCTTACTGAGAGCTCACAACATTACAAGTTTAGTCACTTAGACTACTTATAATTATTATTACAACAACAACAACAACAGTAGTCATAATAAAATGGTGCTGGTTGTGAATGTGAATAATGTGTGTGTGTGTGTGTGTGTTTATGTGTGTGGACTGGTCACCCACGTGTTTTACAGCGCTACACGTTTAAAGGGCCGGTCCGGTTCCAGCCAATCAGCGTGGAGCTCAGACGCAGGACGTCACAGGCGGCCAACGAAAATCGGACATGGGCGGAGCCCCGCGAAAAACGAACGGCCGACTGGCTAACGTTAGCATTAGCTCTCCTGTCGTCTGACAAACAACAATAAAGAGACACAAAGAGACACAAAGACACACAAAGAGACACAGACACACAAAGACACTCGGGCACACAGACAGGAGGACTCACCCGAAGTTTCTAAATCTCTGTCTCGAGAACTAACGGATGCTAACGAAGCTAACTGACAGCTTCCGGTCTGCCTTCTTCTTTTCCCGCCCTGAGTGTCAGCTCTCAGGTGGTTTCTCTCTGTTTTCACGGACTTTAACGTCAGACCGGGACCCACAGAACCGGAACCAGGTCTGCTCTGACGGACCTGGATCAGGTTTTATAGACCCCGGAGAACAGCGTCCCCCGCGGCAGGAACACGGAACTGCACAGATGGTGGATGATGGAGAGAAGGCTCACTCCTCCTCACCTGGTCAGGATCTTAGACCTGGTCAGGATCTTAGACCTGGTCTGGATGTTAGACCTGGTCAGGATCTTAGACCTGGTCAGGATCTTAGACCTGGTCAGGATGTTAGACCTGGTCAGGATCTTAGACCTGGTCAGGATCTTAGACCTGGTCTGGATGTTAGACCTGGTCAGGATCTTAGACCTGGTCAGGATGTTAGACCTGGTCAGGATCTTAGACCTGGTCAGGATGTTAGACCTGGTCAGGATCTTAGACCTGGTCTGGATGTTAGACCTGGTCAGGATCTTAGACCTGGTCAGGATCTTAGACCTGGTCAGGATGTTAGACCTGGTCAGGATCTTAGACCTGGTCAGGATCTTAGACCTGGTCAGGATCTTAGACCTGGTCTGGATGTTAGACCTGGTCAGGATCTTAGACCTGGTCAGGATGTTAGACCTGGTCAGGATCTTAGACCTGGTCAGGATGTTAGACCTGGTCAGGATCTTAGACCTGGTCTGGATGTTAGACCTGGTCAGGATCTTAGACCTGGTCAGGATCTTAGACCTGGTCAGGATGTTAGACCTGGTCAGGATCTTAGACCTGGTCAGGATCTTAGACCTGGTCAGGATCTTAGACCTGGTCTGGATGTTAGACCTGGTCAGGATCTTAGACCTGGTCAGGATGTTAGACCTGGTCAGGATCTTAGACCTGGTCTGGATGTTAGACCTGGTCAGGATCTTAGACCTGGTCAGGATCTTAGACCTGGTCAGGATCTTAGACCTGGTCTGGATGTTAGACCTGGTCAGGATCTTAGACCTGGTCAGGATCTTAGACCTGGTCTGGATGTTAGACCTGCTGAGGATGTTAGACCTGGTCAGGATGTTAGACCTGGTCAGGATGTTAGACCTGGTCTGGATGTTAGACCTGCTGAGGATCTTAGACCTGGTCAGGATCTTAGACCTGGTCTGGATGTTAGACCTGCTGAGGATGTTAGACCTGGTCAGGATCTTAGACCTGGTCTGGATGTTAGACCTGCTGAGGATGTTAGACCTGGTCAGGATGTTAGACCTGGTCAGGATGTTAGACCTGGTCTGGATGTTAGACCTGGTCAGGATCTTAGACCTGGTCAGGATCTTAGACCTGGTCTGGATGTTAGACCTGGTCAGGATCTTAGACCTGGTCTGGATGTTAGACCTGCTGAGGATGTTAGACCTGGTCAGGATGTTAGACCTGGTCTGGATGTTAGACCTGGTCAGGATGTTAGACCTGCTGAGGATGTTAGACCTGGTCAGGATCTTAGACCTGGTCAGGATGTTAGACCTGGTCAGGATCTTAGACCTGGTCAGGGTCAGGGTTAGGGTTTTATTGGGGTGGACAAAACAACACTGTGGAGATAATACAACACAGTTTAAACACAATCTGAACATTTGAACCTTCCTGAAGGAAGATTCATTGCAGAGCTGATCTCGGTTCACCTCAACAGGTAAAGTGAACAAAATTATGAATCTGTTCAAAATAAAAATTAATCTGAAATTGCTCATTGCCCCATTAACGTCCCACACTGATGTTGCAGATCTTGCAGCTGGGGTCTTTCTTGGCGTTGGCGGTGGACAGACTCATGAGCTGGTGTCCACTGATCTGTGACACGGTTCCCAAAGAAAGATCCACGGGCTCCGTGTAGATCACCTCCAGGACCACGTCCTGAGCGTGAAGGAAAGACAGCTGGCCTTCGTCCTCCTCGGTGCAGGTCAGGAAACCATTGTTGGATCTGTCCAGGACAGGCAGCCTCCCTCGACAGAAGGCGTCCCCTTTGGAGCCGGCAGGAGCCAGGACCAGGATGACGTAGTGGTAGGACGTGTACATGCAGTAGAAATCCCCAAAGTAGATGTTGGTGTTGTGGTTGAAGAGGACGTCGGCTCTGATCTGTAAAGAAAGACAGAATGTCATCAAATCCTGCTCTGTTTTTATATTATGTTGTTTCCTGTCGCTGTGAGATGGAGGCCCTGTCCAGAGTTAGCTTTTCTCTTTCATCTCTGAAGCGTTGAAAAATATTAAATTTACAGTTCAATGTTCATATTCTTTAATTTTACAAGGAAATTCCTTTGAAAATAAAAATAATCAGAAATACACAAATGAACGGAAAAAATAATTAACATTCTGAATATATAATTTTTTTTATTTCACTGGTGAGGCACAGAACCATTGTCTCATCACCTGTCCACGGCCGTACCTGGAAGCGGCAGGGTCCATATGGGGAGTCCTGGGGGGGCTGTCCGGTATTGAACTCTGTGTTGCAGCTGAAGAAGATCCCCTCCAGTTTGGCACTGATGGGCGACCCATGGCTGCCACTGCTGTCTTTAACCACCGGCAGCATTTGCCGGCACTGGGTGTCCCTGGACGGACAAGAGGAGCTGTTGACAGCACACACGGGGTTAAAAAGTACCTGCGGGGGGGGGGCACCCACCTGTCCTGTTGGAAAAACTCTTTCTGCTGGTTCCTGTAGAAAACAGTGAACGGCAGCATCCTGCCGGCGATGGCCTCGGCTTTCTGCAGCAGCTGCTTCAGATGGACGGAGGAATAATCTGCAGACACGGCACATATACGGTCTCTTTAGTCTTCTACTTAGTGCTCAGCCCAACTTCACTGACCCGCTCTCTCTGGTTTGGATATCAGATCAGTGCATATTCAGGTTTTTGTTAAAATCAGTCACCTGCGGTGCAGAATTCGATGATCTCGCTCCACGGAGAAACACTGTAGTCTCCGTCCGCCCGCTTGGCGGCTGTCTGGACGGCCACCATGTACTCTGTACGAGGACTCAGGAACCAATGACCTCTCACCGTCATCGGCAGAGGAACCGCTTTCGCCACCAGCTTGGTTGGCACATCCTGAAAAACAAAGATGCAGGAACAGAGCTTCCATCAGCATTAACATGTATGATCAGGTCAAGCTGATCAGACGTCCTCAAACTGAACCTTGAGTTTGAACTTGTTGTCCTTCTTGGTCTCCTTCTTGTTGAGGTCAATGAAGTAGTGTGTGATCCTCTCTCGACCTCTGATTTCCATGTCCCAGCTGATCTTGAAGGAATCACATGTGATATTACTGATCCGGATCTGCTGAGGAACCGGCAGGTTGTCCATGTTCCCAAAGCTGCGGTCTGCAGAATCTGTGCCAGGACATCAAACTTTAGTTTGACTCATGAACAAACAGGCCCAGATCAGAAGAAGTCGTCTCCTCCTGTTGTTTCCTTAGTGACAGGTCACAGTCTGTTTCCTGGACCACAGTGGCCACCATCATGATTGATAGTGAAATTAACCGTTGACCTTTAAGAAGTGTCATCATTTTTTATTCAAATTATGTGATTTCAATTCCACCTAAAATCAAACCATTACCAAACCCCCCAGGGAAGAGGAGTGTGGCTGTGTGAACAAGCTGATGTCCCCACAATATGAGTAATACAAGCACTCGCTGACACACACACTGACCTGTGGGGTCACACAGCTTCAGACTGCTGAAGGCTCCATTAGACGATCCAGTGAAACCAGCTGAACGTTGTGATGCTCCAGTTCTCTGAGGCTGCCCTGTCTGTCTGATGCTCGTTTTATCTCCCTCTCTCCTTGATCGGCCCATTGTATCACTGCAGCAGAGAGAGAGAGTGAGAGAGACAGATGTTCCTTTTCATGAGGATTTAATAAAAAAGCTGAAAGCAGCTGGTGGACGGTTTATTGTGAGCTGATGTTCAGTCTGTGGTGGTCACAGGACCCCCCACCACCGGCAGGAGGGGCATAAGGGCCCGGTCTGAAAACTGAATTAAATGGACACTTACATAAGAAGATTAACAAAAGTCCAAGCAGCTCAGGACACACACACACACACACACACTCTCTCTCTAACATCACGTTGTCCTGATCTCTAAACTGAATTTAGTGTCACTCTTCCAACACTCACAGATTCACAGATCAGAGATATCATCAAATGTCACTGTTTTTGTGTTGTTCAGCGTTTAAAGTGACACTTGGTGGTAACATCTGCATCAAGACCACATCTGGAGGTTTGAATGACTAATTTTAATATTTTTAATACACATACAGGATGTGGAAACCAGTGAGATGATAAAAAATAATCAGCCAGAGACTGTTGAGCAGTCAGCGAGGCAGACACTCCACTGTCCTGTTAGGGTTTAAATATTCTGTATTAAATGGACCGATCTGTTTGATCACTGGATTAAATAATCTGTTAAAATCAGTTTATCTCGATAGTTCTGGGGGAAGCCTCAGACGTCCCTCCCGGTGAAGGCGGAAGTCAGCTGGAGTGTACCATCTCCTTACAAAGATGAAAACGCTGCTGACCCGGAAGTAGAATCGTCATCACCGAGGACGCTGCCGACAACGTGTTTGTGGAGAAACAGGTCTGATTTTTCTGATTTTTATTCTTTCTCTGTCTGTATCAGATTATTTCACATCGGTGATTCTGAGACTTTGATTTTTTCTTTCACCGGATGTTTCCGAAGATAGCTAAAGTAGCTAAACCTCGAATTTAAACTAGTTCCTGCGAGTTAAAGTGAGTGTGTGTTTATTTCACCGGATTATAATCTGAGATCTGAATATCTGGGCCAGATTAACGAAACAAACTGGAGTGAGATCCGGTAATTTAATGTTTCCTTGATTTACATCCAACTGCTCTTAAAATGCCAAACTTCTTTAATCGGAGGCAGTTTTTAAATCGTAAAATATTCCACAAATAACTGAATTAAATGTATTTGCTCTATTTTTGTCTCTTTCCTAAATGTAGTTTTGTGCTGCTCACCACGTTGTTATCAAAGTGGGAGGTGCAATGACGTTGACACTGAACGTTGCTTATGTCATTTCTTCAAGCAAAACGACGGCGTGGGGATAAACTTGTGATTCGATGACGTCAGCTAAATAAAAAGTCGACACTAATGTGGTGACGTCATGTTTTTGTCTCCAGAACAACAAACCATCGCCATGACGTCATTGGCTCACCAGCTGAAGAGGCTGGCGTTGCCTCAGAGTGACCCCAACCTGCTGACCCGGCGGGATGTGGCCTCGCTGCTCTTTGACCCCCGAGATGCTGCGTTGATGGACAGAAGCACCTTCTACGCTCTGGGTGAGTCCTGCTCTTCACCTGCAGACTCTTTGCAGTCTGAGGCGATTCAACATGGCCGCTGTTCTCTCTCTGCAGGCTGCACCGGCCTGGAAGAGCTGCTGGGAATCGAACCAGCGTTCCTGGAGTTCCAGGACACTCTGTTCAGCCAGGCCTCGCTGACCTTGGAGCGCAGCGTCCAATCCAAAGAGGTCAACCAGAAGCTGGATGCCGGCATCTCGCTCTTCCTCACCCGCCTCTCCCCCTATTTCCTCCTCAAACCAGCTCACAAGTGCATCGAGTGGCTGGTCCACCGGTACGACGCACAGCTGCATGCCGCCGTCACGCCATCACTGACCAACACAAACACCAGGGGTCAAACCACCATTTCTGACATGTTCAGTTCATAAAAAAGCTGGCGTTCAAGGGTTAAAGGATATTTGGTGTTATGATCAGGACTCACAGCAGAAACATGAATGTAAAAATAAGAAGAACGACAACAATATTAATAATTTTCTTCAAAAGACTTCCTGGTTTTTCACGTTGTGTTTGTGCTGCAGTTTCCACATCCAGCTCTATAACACCGACAGCCTGCTGGCGTGCGCTCTGCCGTACCACGACACCAACACGTTTGTCCGAGTCCTGCAGCTCCTGAAGATTAGAGATGCCACCCACCGCTGGAACTGGCTGCACTGCCTGCAGGTCCGCCGCAGCCACAGACTCAGACTCCACTCACGGACGTCCTTATTTCTGAAGTGCTCACCTAATGTTGTTTCTGTAGAAACCGGGCGTGCCGTTGTCCAGAGGGGCGCTGATCACTCACTGCCACACAGACCTGAGCTTCATGGACTTCATCTGCACCATGGTGACCATGTCCATCCAGGTAAACTCACCTTCGTATCCTCAACTCACTGTTGATGAAGAGGGAGATCTGCTGCGGAACCTGAATCACATTGTCGCTGTCTTCTTCTTCTTCTTCTCTTTCTTTTCAGGCATATTCAGGACACTCTGGAAGTTGCTCTCAGCTCAGAGTGATCTTCTCCTTCTATGCCTCCACCATTGTTCCTGCTCTGGACACCGTGGACAAAGTGTCAGACACCATCATTTCCAAGCTTCTGCCGTACGTCCAGAGGGTGAGTGACTGGCTCGGCCACTCGACTTTGGATTGATTCAACTTGCTGATAAACTTCTGCTGTTATACGTGTTGTTGCTGAAGATTGACCGCCTTTTTTATCATCCTGTTTTCCCTCCAGGGTCTGAAGTCGTCTCTGACCGACTACAAGGCGGCGACATACATGATCGTGTGCCAGCTGGCGGTGAAGGTGGTGATGGAGGCGAGTCTGGTCGACAGCCTCGCCGTTCACATCAGCAAATCTCTGGTCAAAGAGCCCGTTCTGGCCAAAGAGGGTTTGGGCTGCCTGATCGTGCTGCTGCAGAACCAGAAGGAGGGAGCGGCCGGACACAGGTAGGCTGTGCCCCCCCATCTTCGTCCAGGTCAGAAGTTTGATCCGGCTCAGCTCTGATTATGCCTCCTCTCTTGTTCAGAGCTTTCGCCCGCCTGTGTTTGATGCCAGCGCTGGTCCCCACGCTGCAGGAGATGGCGGCCGCTCACGATGTCAGTCCTCTGCTGCGTTACCTGCTGCCGTACCTGATCCTCAGCATCTTCACCAGCAGCTCAGGTGACAGTCCAGACCATTTGATCTCCGATACACAGGTCAGACCAGACCTGGATTTACCTCCCGCTCTCTGTCACAGGTGAGACGGAGGCAGTCGAGCTCGGCATCCTGGAGTCCATCCTCAAGTCTGTCCCTCTTACCAAAGGCCTGGACCAGACGGTGTCTCGGTAAAATAAACATCATTCACACAGACCAGACTGAGTACAAAGACCATCATGTCCACACCATGAACTGGACTCAGACTTGGACCTGGATTCAGGGCCCTGATCTGTTTTTATTGCCCCTGCAGTTTGTTGTTGGACGAATATCTGAAGACCGAACTTTCTGCTGAAGACAGCTCGGCTCTGGACCGACGCCTGCTGCCTCTGGTCCGACTCCTCGAGTCCAGGTGAGTCTGACTGGAAAAATGAACTCTATTAAAAATGATATTTTATTTACGGACACACTGCTGTCTGGACTTGGGTGTTTATTTAATTTGCACAAACTTGTAGTAGCCAAAGATATTGAAAAAAGGGTAACTTCATTGATAATTTCATTCTTTTTCATTGACATGAAAAGGTCACAAGCAACAAATGTAAAATTAGAGAAACTAACTCTCTCCTCCATCAGATACTGCGGGGCTCTGGATGCCATCCTCGCAGGTCATGTGATCGACATCAGCAGCAGTGGGCAGAAACAGCTTTTCCACCAGTTTCTGTCTCTGTCAGTGAGCAGTGGAAAATACCAGGTCAGTGTGTATTTTACAAATATTATAAAACGTATTCATGTCTTCATCAACTGATCAAAGTTAAATTCTTTAAATTGTTTACTGTCTGATAGATTTTGGGTGACTCTGACTCGTCTCTGCTGCTCAGCCTCAAACATCCTCAACCTTCAGTCAGAGTCTCAGCTTTGGAGCATCTGATGAACATCAGACAGGTAGAGACAAATTGGGCCTCTGCCGTCACGTGGTGGGTCAGAGAGGTTGCAGTGTAAAAATGTCTGTTGGTTTTTGTTCGATGTTGACTTAAACTCGTATCTCTGCAGAGTTTGGATGAGTCCTTCCTGAAAGATGCTGTCATGGATCGTCTGAGGGACGACGTGCCGGAGGTCGTGGCCGCCGCTCTCAGAGTCCTGGAGGTCAGTGAGCCGGTCGGTTCTGGAGGCCGATGGTGTCAGTTGGACCTAGAAGTGACGTGTGGTCACTGTTGTGTTTCAGGTTTTGTTGGACGTGTTGGAATCCGAGGACACGACGTTGTGTTTACTGTCGCTGCTGCACAGAGCGGATCAGTCCAGCGCTCAGAGCTGGTCAGTGCCACTTCCTGTAGCTAGCTGCTAACACCTGGCCTCGCTGTGATATCCGCACATTTAAACTCTGTTTCCTTCAGGCTGCCAGTGATGACAGAGGCGGTGCGTTTACTGTCTGACCCACGCCTGGGAAAGGAGGATGCCGAGTGGGTCCAGAAAACAGGATGGAGACTGCTGGTCTTCCTGGTGATCACCGCTGCCGGGCCGGGCTCAGTCCAGCTTAGTCTGGCTTTCTGCCTCGCCCGATCCTCCATCCTCACCCAGCACCCACTCACCTTCAACTGGGCTCAAGGTAACGGAGCCCACCGTGCACTTCCTGCTGCTGCTGCTTCACAATAAAAGCCAGAGAGGGTTTTTTATTGTGAAGGAGCAGCAGCAGAGACCTTGAAGCATAAAGTGAATTCTGCTGATGTGACGTCCCTGAAACATGACGCTGTTTGTTCTGTCCTCACAGAGCTGGACGACGTGATGATGAAACGCTCAGATTCCGACTTCGTAGGTTTGGCCAACCAGCGTCTCGTCTCCACACTGACCAAGAATCTGGCAAACATGGAACACTTCTCCAAACGAGAGGCCGTGAGTTTCACATTCAGCCTGAAATCTTTGCTGAGGCTTTTCCTTCCCTCCTTAAATAAATCTTCCAAACTGAGTGGAAGATAGAAACTTCAGATCACCTCTAGAACAACCCAAACACCTGAGAGGAACTTTTCTTTGGTTATTCTGCTTTACTCAGTTTTTATCAGGAAAATTTTCTGGGCTTCTATCCCCGAATACAGACAACAGAGTCTTAGCTGAGTCAGACAGAATCAGATGATTCTGGATATGTGGAGGCTTTTTAAATTGGGCAGGAGGAAACAGTTCATCCGTCAGGGACTATTTTCAGCAGCAGATTGATCCAGAGTCTTTTTGTGGCCTTCAGCTGGACAAGCTGGTTCTGTTGGTGGAACAGCAGTGGGGCTCCGGCCTCAGAGAGCAGGCGTCCTTCCTGGTGCTGACCCAGACTCTGCTGCTCAGCCTGGGCCAGCTGAGTGAAACGCAGCACCTGCTGACGGCTCAGAGGGTCTACACAGTGCTAGAGCGCCCTCTGCTGGAGGCCGCCAGGGACTTCGACGCACAGGTCAGACGGCAGCTGTGAAATGGCGAGTGAATGACCATTTCATGTTAGTCAGAGTAAAGAGCTGTAGGTTTTGTTGTTTATGTTTGAACAGGAAGGAGAACGTCCTATGTCAAGCCCCTCCTCCTTCTCTGAGGCACTGACTCTGTACCTGTCCAGGTGTGGGTCAGCTGACCGTGTGGACAGAGAGTACAACTTCGTCCTGATCCCTCTCCTCAGAGACTTCATTTCCTCTCTCAGGTGTCACGACGCCTCCTTTAAAGGTAACGAGCAGCCTACTGACGCCTCAGATGCGTCGTGTCGACCTCACCTGACCTTTCTGACCTCTGTCTGCCAGGTGAGCTGTGGTGGAACCCGGAAAAGCTTGACACAAACACCTGCTGTTACCTGGGATTGATCTGCCGCCTCTACAGCGTTGTCATCAGCGGCGCAGGAGAAGGGCCAGCTGCGGGAAGCTTCAGGGAGCTGATGAAACTCCTGGTCAAGGTACGAGAATCTGAGCCGACTGAAACATTGTGATAACCAATCAGAACATCACTCCAACCGTCGTCTCCGCCTCCTGCAGGTCCATCTCCCTGAGCCGGCGATGCTCTTCAGCTTCCTGTGTCTGCTGTGGGGATACGGCAGTAACCATGGCGATCAGCTGGATGTGAAGGTCGGCGCCGTGCTACAGACTCAGGCTCTGTACATGGGCCGAGCTCTGCTGAGGGTCCAACCCGCCACCACACTGGAACAGCTGGCTGCCGCCGAGTCACCCGGTGAGCATCAGGTCAAAGGTCAAAGACACAACTGAACAACCAACAGCCACTGTAACTGTGTGTGTCTGTGTGTGTCCGTGTGCGTCAGTGGTCCCGTCCCTGTTGTGTTGTCTAAGCTCTCCGGTTCGTGAGGTCCGGAGAGCGGCCCTTAGCACTTTGGAGAGCCTATCAGGAGAAGGCTCCTCCCCCTTCCAGCCAATCACAGAGAAGCTCCTGAAGACGTCAGATGAGGTCATGGCCGACCCGTCGTACCTGAGCTCAGTGAGAAAACCAAGGATTTGATTTGACCAACAATTCAAGAATCTTAATGATGAAAGGTTGTTAACAGTTAATTGTCCCCTGTCCTCCTCTGCACCCCCCCCCAGGTCCTGGGTGCCCTTCATGAAGAGTGTCTGTCCAATAAACTGAAGCCGCAGCAGAAGAAGCTGCAGACATCGATGCAGCAGCTGCTGCGGTGTGTTCAGGTGCCATGCTGTCCGTCGTACAGCGCCGCCGACCTACTGAGGGCGCTGAAGCTCATCAACGGCCAGGTGGGGTTGGGGCGGGGACTCACCTGTGCAGCTACAGACGGTGGATCAGGATCTTATGTCTGACATCTGTCTCCCCCCCCCAGTCTGTCCTGTCTACCCTCCTTCCTGTTCTGGACCGGCTCCTGGACCAGATGCCCGACGCCCCCGCCCTGCTGCATGCCGAAGCCCAGCTGATGCAGCTCGTCCTGGGAAAGTACAATGAGATGTCGGCCCCTCTGTTGACCAAAGACCAGAACTGTCTAGACCTGTTCATCAGAGCCCTAAAGACCTCGAGCCAGCCGCACCCCGACATCCCCAGCTGCCAGATCATCGCTCTGGAACAGGTCGGGAAACCTGAAGCTCCAGTTAGACCAAATCAAACCGGTTCAAACTGGGTTAGATTTGAATCAGGATTTAAAAGAATGAAAATCTGTTTTGAGATGACACCAGGTTTAAACCAAAGGTGATCTAGTTAACTCAGCCTATAACAGCTTTTATGGAGTCACATATAAACTGAGCTGATCTGAATGTGTGGAGAATGAGAGAAGTTTTAATAGACCACAGATAAACTTCCATCTCTGGTCCAGTCCACATTAAAAATGTCTGAGGTCCAAGTCTGATGTCTCTGTGGACTCGACTGTCAAAATGAAAAGGAAAAAGGTTTGGGAGATGAAACTTCATCGTGCCTCCTCCTCCTCCTCACACTGCAGGTCACCAAGCCGTTTTTCTCGGCGCTCGGAGACGAGAAGGTTCAGCAGAAGCTTCTGTCGGTGACCTTTGACCTGCTGGTCCAGAGCAGGAGTCCGTTGGTGGCCAACACCATCAGCAGTGTTTTCAAAGGGGTAAGGAGACCCAGCAGGTCCTGGTCCACTGAGATCCAGCAACTTAGAGCTGAAATCTTCATCTGCAAAATATTAGACTGATTAGTCCGTGAAACTAGATCTGAAAGATCATCAGACCTTCTCTCCTCCCCCTTCTTCTGTGGACAGATCGCCATTGATGGTCAGCTGGTGGCCAATGAGCTGGCTCCTCCTGACAGACCCAGAGTCAGTGTGACGGTGCAGCAAACTCGCAGGAGTAAGATGCTCCAGAGGTGAGATCAGGTTTACAGAGTCCAGAGTCCACATCAGTCCTGATCCCTGAACCTGTCACGATTCATTGACGATGTGGACCTTTTTAAATTTGAGGGCATCTGAATCCTCCGTTTACCAGCTCAGACATAAGTGTTGTTGTCTGACAGGAAACCCGTGGACGGCGGGGAGGCGGGGCCAGACGGTGGCGCTGTGCCGTGGCAGAGAGTCACTCTGATCTTGGAGCTGCTGCAGCACAAGAAGAAGCTGAAGAGGGCCCAGATGTTGGTTCCGGTCCTGTTCTCTCTGCTCTCCAGGTACTGAGCCAGATATTGGTGCTTGGTGTTCGATTTCTGAGGTGAGTCAGGACCTGACCAGCGTCTCCGTCTCCGTCCTCAGGAGTCTGGAGCCCGGTTCAGGAGATCATACCAACATGGAGTACACCAGGCAGCTGCTGCTGGGCTGTCTGCTCAACGTCTGCCACAGACTGTGTCCTGACGGACGACCTGCAGGGCCGGGTGAGTCGCCGCACTCTGTGCCGCGTCCTTGTCCTTGTCCTGGCCCTCCCTCGGTCTGATCTCTGTCCTCCCTCTGTGTCTGTCTGTGCAGACGTCCTGGATGAAGACAAGTTCAGTGTGGAGCTGGTGGTTCAGTGTATCCGAGCGTCCGACATGCCGCAGACTCACCACCACGCTCTGCTGCTGCTGGGCGCTGTCGCCACCATCTTTCCTGTGAGTCACACTATCGCCGCCTGGTTCCTTCTCACAGTCATTCTTCCTCTCCAGTCATCAACAAACAGCACGAAGTTCAAACTTTATTTAAACATTACTGACAGATGAGAGCAAGCAACTGTCTCAAAGATCAAAACTTTATTTATAGAGCACTTTTCATACATGAGGTGTAACACAATGTGCTTTACTGTTAATAACCAACCCTCACCACACACACACACACACACACACACACACACACACACACACAGCAGCTCATACACAAGGTTTTTTGGCTGTCTGATGGATGTCTGAGTCGACCGTGGCGAAGGTGTTTGCTGTCTCACCCTGTCTGCTCGCCATCTTCCAGGAAAAGGTCCTGCACAACATCATGCCCATTTTCACCTTCATGGGTGCCAACATCCTGCGTATGGACGACGCCTACAGCTTCAAGGTCATCGACCAGACAGTTCAGACCGTCATACCTGCGCTGATCCAGGTGAGTCTGACGACCTCCTGTGAGTCTGAGCGTCATGTGAGCAGAATTATTAAACCTCCTCCTCCTCTTCAGGCCCACCGGCTGTCTGACGGTCAGTCTTCAGATCACCTACACGCCGTGGTTACCAGAATCGTGCATGTGTTTGCTGATGCTATTCCTCACGTCCCGGATCACCGGCGGCTGCCCGTGCTGGTCCAGCTGATCACCACACTGGGCCCCGACCGCTTCCTGTGGGTCCTGATGCTCCTCCTCTTCAAGCTGCACGCCGCACAGCCCGGTCGCATGGCGAGCGACAAGGTGAGTCACCTGTCAGGTGTCATGTCAGCCAGACTGAACGGGTCCCCGCTTCCCGCCTGTTAATGAAACTCTGTGTGTGTGTGTGTGTGTGTGTAGGATGTGGCTCTGGACAGAGACCTGGACTTCTGGATCTCTCTGTGTTGTCAGTTTGAGGTCTGTGATCAGCTGTCCTCCATCATCAGCATCTTCAACTTCCTGCTGCAGTTGCCAGACGACAAAGACGACGGTGAGACGTTCAGAGCAAGAAGGAGGAGGAAGAGAAAACTCTTCCCATCATGTGATCAATATTAAAACATACTATAAATTCAGAAGTATTTTAAATAACATTTTGATATTTTTATTCCAGAAACAGTTTGTTAATTTCAGGTTAGATAACTAAAATCTTGACTCAGTAATTAAATCAGTGACATAATAAACGTGTCTGTTTGTGTCCCTGCAGCTCCGGCGAAGGGACGAGGAGCCAAGACGAAGAAGAAGGAGGAAGAGGAGGAGAAGATGGAGGAACTGATCTTCAGCGTGGAGACTCACAGCAGCAAAGAGTTGAGGCACTTTAAGTTCCTCAGCGTGTCCTTCGTGGCTCAGCTGCTCGGCTCCGCCAGCTTAATCCAGAAGGTCTCAGCTGTTTACTTCCTGTTTCAATGTTTACTGGCAGGAAACATGTAGCTGCTTCCTGACAGGAAGTGTTTACTGTGTCCGACCTCTGTGCAGGTTGCTGATGGTGGCGACGAGCTGGATGAATCTCTGCAGCAGCTGCAGCAGCGGTGAGTCGTCTTCTGCTGGTCGACACTCAGGAACCAGGTGGATTCTGGGACATCCTGCTAACCTGCTGCTGTTTGTTTCAGGCTGCTGGAGGAAATCCTGCGTTACATCCACAGCACGGCTCGCAGCGTGGAGCAGAACGCCGACACGCCCACCGCCAAGTTCTGGAGGGTCCTGCTTAACAAGTCCTATGACGTCCTGGACAAGGTACACACTCTGATCCACATCAACATCACGCCGTTCAAACAGGAAGTACACAAGCAGCAAGTTTCACCTCTGTCTCCCGTTACCAGGTCAACGCCTTATTGCCCACAGATAGCTTCATCACAGTGATGAGGGGGCTGATGGGAAACCAGCTGCCGTCCGTCAGGAGAAAAGCCATGGAGCTGCTGAACAACAAACTGCTGCACAGGACACAGTGGGAGGAGCCACAGGTGATGGATGCACACACACACACATACACAGAAGCTTGACTTAAAGACTGATGGATTGATAGCAGATGGAGGGAAGCTTTTTGTTTCTGATGATTCTGGTTCTTCTCAGGTCATCATGCTCTTACAGCTGACCGCAGACCTGTTGAGCATTGTGGGTAAAGGTCCGGATAAGGCGGAGCAAGCCATCAACCGACAGACCGCGCTCTACAGCCTCAAGCTGCTCTGTCGCAGGTTCGGCGCTGACCACCGGGAGGCGTTTATCCCCGTCCTGCAGCGGACTGTCGAGGTTGTCACGGCGACCGAGGAGGAGAAGAACGTGATGGGCAGCGCTCTGCTCTGCATTGCCGAGGTGGTCGCCACGCTGGGTGCCCTCGCCATCCCACAGTTACCCAGGTGTGTAAGAAGGCTGGGGCAACATCGGGGGGGGCGACATCTGGGCTGGGCCTGCCTGAAGTCGTCACACAGCGTGGCTCTCTTGTCCTGCAGGTTGATGCCGGCTCTGCTGCTCACTCTCAGCGACAGGAAGCTGACCAATGAGATCTACCTGCTGAGCGGCGTCACCGTCCTCCACAAGGTCACCGACACACTGCCGCACTTCATCAGCCCCTACCTGCAGGAAACCACCTCACAGGTGAGCTCAGATCAGACCGAACCACTTTGGACCAGACCAGATCAGACAATCTGGTCTGGTCATCTGGACCTGAGGAGACGATGAAATGGACCCGGTCTGCTTTAAATCCTCTTTGTCTGACTCAGGTCCAGGTCTTTGGCGTCACGGGTGTTGTGGTCTCTTTAACACTTCCTGTCCCTGCAGGTATGTCGGCTGACCCAGCTGGTCCAGACCTCGTCCTCCTCCTCGTCCTCGTCCTCCCAGCTCTCCGTCCGTCTGGCCTCCCTCAGGTCCACCTTGGCCACCAAGCTGCCCCCCCGGGTCCTGCTGCCCACCCTGTCCAAGTGCTACAGCAGCATGGTGCTGGATCAGACGGTTAGTTCAGCTCTAGTTTCTCCAGGCCTGGTCCTGGAGGTCTGGGAGTCCCATTAGACATTCCTGCTGTGGTTCAGGAGAGTCCAGAGTCTCCCCAGACCAGGTGTGAGCTCACCTGACTGATGTGTCTCCTGCAGAATCAGCTGACGGCGCTGATGGGGGTCCTGAAGGAGCACGTTGCCCACATGGACAAAGACCAGCTCAGCTTCCACCAATCAGAGCTCACCTCCTTCTTCCTCGCTGCCCTCGACTTCCGCTCCCGAGACAGCCGGGTGAGGTCACCATGACGACTGCTGCTGCTGCTGCTGTTGTTGTTGTTGTTGGTGGTGTCGGTTGTTGAGGAGAGACTGTGACTTCTTCTTCTCTTCAGGACGATCTGGAGAAGACATCGGAGATTGAGGGTCACGTGATCGACTGTCTTGTCACCATGGTGATGAAACTGTCAGAGGTCACGTTCCGGCCGTTCTTCTTCAAGGTAATGTGTCTGCTGCCGCTGTGGATCAGTGTGTGCTCTCATTCAGTCTGTAAAAGGTTCGATCCCTGCGTTCGTGTCCCTGCAGCTGTTTGACTGGAGTAAATCGGACGGCGCCGAGCGCCTGCTGACCTTCTACCGGCTGTCCGACGCCATCGCCGAGCGGCTCAAAGGCCTCTTCGTCCTGTTTGCAGGAAACCTGGTCAAACCATTTTCTGAGCTGCTGCAGAAAATCAACAGCTCCAAGACGAGTGAGCAGAATCTGTTTGATATTCCGGAGATGGATTTGACTTTAATGATGTTTTACTGTAATTTATCAAATCAAATCAAATCAGATTTATTTGTATAGCACCAAATCATAACAAAGTTACATCAAGGCACTTTACATACAGAGCAGGTCTAGACCAAACTCTTTATAAAATTATTTAAAGAGACCCAACAGATCCCCCCATGAGCAGGAAAAACTTCCTTTAAGAGGCAGAAACCTCAGACAGAACCAGGCTGGGGGGGGGGCATCTGCCTCGACCGGTTGGGTTGAGAGAGGGAGAGAGAGAGAGAGGCACGGGGGAGGGGAGGGGGGGGGGGCAAAGTTGGGTAGACTAGGGAGAGAAAGAGAGCAGGAGGAGGGGATATTCAAACAGGTGTAGGCAGGAACATGATGCTGCATGAGGTTCGTAGGAATGATGCTGTATGGAATTCTTGAAGATGTGGGAGCAGCAGGCAGTGCAGGAACATGTGATGGTGATGATTCATCACCTGCAGGATGAGGACAGGGAGAGACAGGAGAGGAGCTGGGGGAGAGAGAGGAGAGGAGCTGGGGGAGAGAGGAGAGGAGCTGGGAGAGAGAGAGAGAGAGAGAGAGGAGCTGGGGGAGAGAGAGGAGAGGAGCTGGGAGAGAGAGAGAGAGAGAGAGGAGCTGGGAGAGAGAGGAGAGGAGCTGGGAGACTTGTTGTATGGACTTTGTTACTTTGTTTACTTGAATTCCATAAATTTTATTTTAATATTATTTTATGTTTCATTTCATTTCGAAGCAACCTGCTTAATTTTTTATTTGATTTATTCAGCCAAAATTAATTTTAATATATTTTAATGTGAATTTAATCCATTTTCTGATATAATTTTCCTCCTCAGACAAGCAGATGTTCGACTCGGACGGCGGCGAGCAGAAGAGCGTTCTGCTGCTTCAGTACGTCCTCGACTGTCTCCACAAGATCTTCCTGTACGACACTCAGCACTTCCTGAGTCGAGAGCGGGCCGACGCCCTGCTGAGCCCGCTGGTCGACCAGGTGAGAGCGCCACCTGATCTGATTCGTTAAACTGGATCAGATTACAGACAAATGAACATGATGGAAATGAGTATCTGTTGCTTAGCAACCATCAATCAGATGGCTGAAATCTCAGTGTGTTGTGAAGTTGTGAGTCTAAAATGATGCAGTTGTACAGGTGGAGAACACCCTGGGGGGGGGGCAGGTGTATCGGCAGAGGGTGACCCAGCACCTGGTGCCCTGTGTGGGGCAGTTCTCTGTGGCGCTGGCCGACGACGCTATGTGGAAAACCCTCAACTACCAGATTCTCCTGAAGACCAGACACAGCGACGCCCAGGTGAGGTTACCTGAGCCGCCACCGCCGCCCGGAGCTCAGACTGAGCTCTGTGGGCGGGGGGGGGGGGCGTGAACAGATGTCAAAATAACACTTTCTACGAGAACAGGATGAAGTGAATTATACTCCTCCTCTTCAGGTGCGTTTCTCCTCTCTGTTGATGTTGATGGAGTTGGCATCGAAGTTGAAGGAAAACTACATGGTGCTGCTTCCAGAGACCATCCCCTTCCTGGCTGAACTGATGGAGGGTGAGGACACACACACAAACAGGAAGTTTATTTTGAAAGCAGAACTGTTTCCGGTTAACTTTTTTGCTTCCTGTAGCACCTTCCTGGTGCTTTCAAAGTAAAGTTCTGGTTGTTTCCAGATGAGTGTGAGGAGGTGGAGCAGCAGGTCCAGAAGGTCATTCAGGAGATGGAGAACATCCTGGGAGAACCACTGCAGAGCTTCTTCTAACACACACACACACACACACAGTATCACTAATACACACATCAGGAGTGGTGATCACACTGAAATGTTTTAAATTGATAAGAAATAAATAACTCCATCACCATCTTTGTTTAGTTTCTGTCTTTGGCTGTTTTTATTATTGTTATTATTATTATTATTATCATAGATTCATCCATTCATCTTCTACCTCTGATCCGTTTCCGGGTCACGGGGGGTTCTGGAGCCAATCCCAGCTCACTCTGGACAGGTCTCCAGTCCATCAGAGACCAACAACCACTCAGACCTACGGACAGTTTAGAGACAGCAATGAACCCAAACATGATGTCTTTGGAGACTCCACACAGAAAGGCCCCAGGCCGGGAACCGAACCCAGGACCTCCTTGTTGTTATGAGGTAACAGTAGTAACCACTGTTCCCCAGAAAACTCTTAATTTGACACTTATTCAAAGAATGAGAATGAGCTGCTAATTTAAATAAACAAACTGGATATGAGTCAACAAAAATGTTTGCTTTTATTGTTTCAGCAAACATTTAAAT
This sequence comes from Remorina albescens, assembly GCA_034769265.1. NCBI lineage: Eukaryota > Metazoa > Chordata > Actinopteri > Carangiformes > Echeneidae > Remorina > Remorina albescens. Next base: position 323,503 of record CM068480.1, read on the forward strand.
AATTAACATAAAAGCCTGAAACCCCACAAATGAACTGAAGTTCAGTTCTTCTCTTTAACTCTTTGATGATGATGAAAATCTTTATTTTGAACGTGTGTGGAGAGAAATAAAAATAATATCAACTAAAAATATAATAAATAAAAAAACAGAAGATAAAAACTTATATTTTCTATAAATACGTTAAAAATATTATTATTATTAGTAGAATTATTGATTCATCAAATTATATAAAATGAATGAATGCCTTTTTATTGGTTGATTAACTGTATTGTCTGACGTCACAATGGGATGTTTCATATTCACCAGCTGTGACGTCACAGTCCGCTCAATCCTTCAGTTTAAAAATTAAAAGACAGGATCACGTGTCTGAACCGAGCTGATGACATCACTGACCTTGCACGTGTCCCCGATGTCCCGCTGCCGCCCAGGTGACGGCCTCCGACGTCACCGGAATATATTTAACGGCCCGGGAGTGTGTGTGTGTGTGTGTTTGTGTCTGTACAGCAGCAACATGAGGAGCGCGAGGAGTCTGCAGCAGTTCACCGTATCGGTGTGTCAGCGCAGCCTTCATCCTCCTTCTCATCATCACCTCCATCACCTTCCTCCTTCCGGTCGGTCCGTCGGGATCATCGGAGCGGGATTCTCCAAAGGACAGGTGTGTGTGTGTGTGTGTGTGTGTGTGACTGTTCCTGTACAACCCCCTTCAGAGGACACCTGGGGATCAGACCCGGTTTGGCTACCTGCTGTGGGATGACTGTTAGACAAGTGTTGTTTGTACTCACTGTGTGTGTGTGTGTGTGTGTGTGTGAAGCCCAGGGATGGGGTGGAACGGGGACCAGACCTGATCAGAGCAGCTGGACTTCAGGACAAACTGCAGGGACAAGGTGGGACAGCGTCACTAAAATATAAAACTGAATTATTAAACAGATCTGAAGGTTCATGTTTCACAGGTCAATGAGGTCAGAGGTCAGTGTGAATTTAACAAAGTCCCTAATTTTATCTGTATATCGATCAGGTATATTCATATGATTATTAATCTGCTACAGTTTGTGTGTGTGTGCACTTGTATTTGCACATGATGTCAGTCATGCTGCACACACACACACACAGACACACACATTCAGAGCAGATGAATATGAGACACCAACCTTGATCCTTCAATAACGCACATCAGAATTAGATCTGTGTGTGACTATGTAGAATCTTTGTATTCATTATGTTCAGTCAGAAAACAACTAAATGTATTTATTGACTCATTACTTTATATTAATTCATTTAGTTTAAATGTAAACTCTGATTCTAAAACTTTCACGATAACTGAAGTTCTGGAGAATAAAAAGGAGAGTCGTTCTAAAGAATCTGGAGGAAATAACGGAGTACAAATATGTGAAATAAAAGAAAAAAACTACACAGACTGTTCACGTTTCCAACGATACACAGAAACAGGTTGTAGAGTCCTTTAAACAAAAAGGTCGGACCTTCTTTTGGAACACAGAGAACCAAACGTCCAACTCAGCGTTTATGTTTGAATATTATTTCCATCCAAAGAGGAAACCCTTAGAACTGTTAACAGCAGTCTGTTCCACAGAGTTAACGGATGGATGGAAGAAACCAACATTTTGTTTTTACAAAAAAAATAATAATGTTGTGTTTAGTTAACGGGACCACACAATAACACAATAACACAGGACATCAGTGGACTCATTAAAGGTCCCGGTTGATTCGGATCGAAGGGTCAGTTCATTTGAAGACAGTTCAGGGTCTCTTTGTGTCTGCAGGCTACGCAGTGAAGGATTATGGGAATCTGGCGTTTGAGGAGTTTGTCGACGACCAGCCCGTCGGCCAGGCGAAAAACGTGAGATCGGTGGGCAGCGCCAACCAGAGGCTGTCGAAGGTGGTGCAGACGGTGAAGAGAGACGGACACACAAGTGTGATGCTAGGAGGAGACCACAGGTCAGTGAAGTAAACAGTCTGAACTCTTTCATTCCTCCTGTTTCCTCCTTAAACTGATCAGATCTGGATCAGTCTGACTCTCTGACTCCTTCTGTGTGTTTATCCGTCCATTCTCATCCTCCATCTTTGATGGTGACGTCAGAGTCACGTCTGTGTTTGGTTTTGGTTTTTTCTTGTTTTTTGAGCTTTTCGATTACAGAGAACAGAATCTGAACTGAGACAGAATCAGCAGATTCTGACGTTTTAAAAAAGAATAAAACGAAGATGAGAAAACACAAATTAAAAAAGAATTTAATATAGAAATAAGTTCATCATTAATTTTTGAAGCTTTAATTCAGAATAACAGAAGCCAGAGAGAAGATATCAGCTAAAAATAAAAAATACCAAAATAACCACTTTAAAGGACTCTAAAGGATTCAGAGAAAAAAGTCACTGAAACTTTATACAAGTTTCTGAGATTCTTAAAAGCTGAATGTTCGACATAAAATCTCAACACGACCTTCACATGACCTAAGTGTTCTAGATTTGAGACATTAAGGTAGAAATTGTTGAACTGTTGACTTTAGGCTGAAAATCAGTTTTTCAGTCTGTCAATCATCCACCTGGAGGACACACAAGAGTCCAGTCCAGATCAGACAGTTTCACAGAATGAGTGAGTTCAGTTTGTGAACCTGCAGTTAGTTCTTGATTTGTGTAAAATGAACTTCCAGTTTGGTTCATTATGACTTTTGAATCTTTTTTAAACTTAAATGTTTCTGTCCTTTCTACTTTTACACATTTTAGAAACACTGTGATCATAAATCCAAGTTTATTTGATCTTTTTGTTCATTGACACAAAATCAGATTAAACGTACAAATGAATTTTTAAATAACATTTTTAATCTGAGAGACAAAACGAAGATCTCACTGTGTCTTTGTTTCTTCGTCTTCTTGTCCAGCCTGGCCATCGGCTCCATCCAAGGTCACTCGGCGGCGGTCGGGGAGCTGAGTGTTGTTTGGGTGGACGCTCACGCCGACATCAACACACCGCTGACGTCAGCAACAGGAAACATCCACGGACAGTCGCTGTCCTACGTCCTGTACGAGCTGCAGTCCAAGGTGAAGCCGTCAGACCTGACAGAACCAAACGTTCAGCGTCTCCCCGTCATTAAACCTGTCCTCTGTCCTCAGATCCCCGTCTTACCCAACTTCTCCTGGATCAAACCGTGTGTTTCAGCCAAAGATCTGGTCTACATCGGCCTGAGGGACGTGGAACCATCAGAGCAGTGAGGCCGGATTTAGGACGCAGTCGGACACTTTTCATGTGTCTGTTAAAGTGTGTGACTTTTGTTTCTGTGTGTTTTCAGTCACCTCCTGAAGCTGTTGGGTGTGAAGGTGTTCTCCATGACGGAGGTGGATCAGCTCGGCATTTCCAGGGTCATGGAGGAGACATGTGACTATCTGTCAGCCAAGTAAAGATAAATATCTTTCCTGTCAGCGCTGCCCGCAGCAACAGTCAACATATTAATCAGATATTTATCATAATTATTTAATATTTGTTCCTGTTTTGAATATTCACCTGTTGTGTATTTACAGTCAGATTCATTAGTCACATCCTGAATTTCAACCTTTTTAATAATAAGAACTAAAGACGCATTTTCACTTCAACAGTCTCTTTTAATAACGAACATTATTAGATTTAGTGTGTAGTTTTGTAAGTGTGTGTGTGTTAGTGATTAATGTATATGTGTGACTATATTTACACTTCACAGACACACACACATGCACGCATTAGTGTAACACAATCAGACACATTCATATATAATCTGTATATTTTTATTCATCAGAGTGAAGAAGCCGATTCATCTGAGCTACGACATCGATGCCATCGACCCCTCCGTTACCCCGGCAACAGGGACACCTGTGGTGGGAGGACTCACCTACAGAGAAGGAGTGTACATCAGCGAACACCTGAGTCAGACAGGTAAAGAATCCTTCCAGGTGAAACGCCCCTGAACGCAGCTTTGTTGCCATGGTGACATGCTGGAGTCCACCTTCACACCTTCACACCTGTCCTCGTCCTGCAGGTCTGCTGTCGGCCGTGGACTTGGTGGAGGTGAATCCTCTGAGGGGGCGGACGGAGGAGGACGTCCGGTCCACCGTCCACGCGGCCGTGGACGTCCTGCTCGGCTGCTTCGGACGTCGCCGCGAAGGAAACACTCGCCAAGTCACCGCGTGCCTGAGCCCTGACGGGGACGCCGTGTTCTCCCACTGTGAGGACAGACACCTGAACATCTCATTATGCACAACAATTTGAATTAGCTGCCGATGTCACTTTAATCAAAAGACACAGAGACGTGCTGTAACGCTGCCAATAAACTCATTTATTCAGGAACTTCCTGCAGCAGAACACTGAATCTGTTTACTGAACGCCTTCACATCCACAGTAACGTATTGTTGTCATCTTGTTAATGAAAATGAAGCGCCCTCAAACAGGAAATCTCTTAAACCTCAGCAGCAGTTAATTGTTTCCATCAGGTGATGAAACGGGAAGACGACATTCCACACTTTAATCCACCTTCGTCTCAGTGACAAAACTAACCGGAGTGAAACTTCACAAACATGTCTGTTGATAAAACAAGTTAGTCAGCTCTGAGGTCAGTGCAGCGAAGGGCAGAGGAAGGACACAGGAGTCAGCAAATCTGGAGTCTGAATGACGCAGGAAACATCCATTTGACTTCTGAAGTCAAATACGTTTTTCACGTGGCCTGAATCGTTTTCTGTAGAAACACATTCAGATGAAAGGTTTTCAAAATAAAAGTGGTAACATCCTCGTATCTGTTCAGCCTGTTTTAGTCACATCTGAGGCCAAAAAACGATAAAATCTATTTTACATTAAACAATGTCACAAATCTTCTGGCCACGAAAAACCTCTAATTCTGTTTTAACGATAAAATCAGGGATCCGTGAAAACCAGTAAATCAGTATTTAACCAGAGTTCATCATGACACACAACAAGCAGACCGACAGATGAAAGTGAACCTTTAACAATCGGTTCATGATCAGCCTGGAGTGACGCTGCAGAATCCGGGGGGGGGGGGGGGGTCTGTTTATCTGCTGTCTGTCCTGCAGAGAGTCGACGACCTCGAAGCTGAAACTGCTTCATGGGGGGGGCAGTTATTGATCGTTGTCTCATTTTACTGCTGAGACTTTCAGGGAACAACACACACACACACACAGTGCAGACAGAAGTAACAGTGGCGGCTGAGGAAGACGAGGTCGTCCGGGATGAAGGACTCAGTCTGTCTCCTGGAGGTTGCAGCGTCTCCTGAACTCCTGTCCTCGCTCATGGATCCATTTGTTGGACACTACAGAGACGCAGACAGGAAACACCGTCAGGCGCTGACGGTGTTTCTACATCACGTGATGAAGACTGACAGACTCACCCCACTTATTTCCCACCAGGACGGGACAGGCCGCGTGTCTGGTCCGATAGTCTCCGTCTCCGCTGGGGAACAGGTTGTACCAGAACACCGCCGTCCCCTGGAGACAACGCGCACTGATCAGCTGACATTAACCGACCAATGAAATGATTCCTCATCATCAACCGACTTCAAATCAAAATCAATCAGCTCATTGAAAAATCAACCAATGACTGCAGCTCTAGTTCTTCCTGTTCTCTGCTGGTTCTACGGAGGTACCGCAGACCTTAATTCTACCTTTTTGGGCCAAACAGCCGCTCTGACATCAGTGAAGACGGTGGCGCCTCCTGATTGGACGTCGCTCATCTGCGGCAGGAAGGAGACAGAGTCAGAGTCTGAGCTGCAGCTTCATCATCAAGTCAAACACACTGAGCGTCACTGACGTAGAGCAGCCAGGTGGCGATCCTGTTTCCTGTCCCCAACTCCTCAAAGGCATCCGGCTCGTCTTTCTGAAGATCAACGACACAACAGGAAATCAGTTTAGAAATAAACTTAGAAATTTAGAGATAAACAGACATCGTCCTCTAAGAGCCAAAAGTTTCATATTCACCCGTCCAAAGTCAAAATGAGGCTCGTACTGTCCTCCGACGCCATAGTTCGCCACCTGGACGCACACAAACAGGAAGTTCAAATTCAGAAGGAAAACTGAGTGTGAGCTGAAAGTTCAGGAAAAAGAAAATGTTTTAATTGGCCCCTGAAATAAAAAAAAACAAAAACCAACACAACAAACACACAAATCTGTTGGAGGAAGCTCATTAAACAACACAAGTGTTTTCAGGGTACAATAAAAAGTGACCCATGTGTTGCAGAGTATTGAGCCTTCGGGGCCACCGTAGATGTTTTTGGGTCCAAATTTAAATTTGTCATCTTAAAGCAGTAGAGAGTGAATGAATGAACTCCTGTAACCAGGTGAGTGTCACCTGAAGGTCCTCTGCGGTGCTGACGTCCAGGCCGGTGATGTCCTCGATCCTCTGGTTGATCTTGTCGATGACAGGATGTTCATACGCTCCGAGCCAGGCGCTGAGAGGAGGCGGGAAAAGACCAGTCACAAACAAACAAACAAACAAAAAACTGAAACATCAGAAACAGTCCAGTCAGCACACTGAGGACGAAGGAGAAGACAGAAGGAAGCAGCTGGAGGAGAAGAATTCAAACCAACTTCATTTTAATGCAAAAAATATGTTCCTCTGACATCATGAGTTTAAAGATGTAGGTCTGAGGAGGTTTTGATCCAGACTGAAGGCTCAGCAGCTCTTACCTCTTGGAGACTCTGTAATGGGCCGTGGTCAGTTTGCCTGTCTGAGGGTCATGCACCGTGGCCCGTCTGAGCTACCAGTCACATTATATCACAGAGAGAGAGAGGAGAGAGAGAGAGAGAGAGAGAGAGGGAGAGAGGGAGAGAGGGAGAGAGAGAGAGAGAGAGAGAGGGAGAGAGAGAGAGAGAGAGAGAGAGAGAGAGAGAGGGAGAGAGAGAGAGAGAGGGAGAGAGAGAGGGAGAGAGGGAGAGAGGGAGAGAGAGAGAGAGAGAGGGAGAGAGAGAGAGAGAGAGAGAGAGAGGGAGAGAGAGAGAGAGAGGGAGGGAGAGAGAGAGAGGGAGGGAGAGAGAGGGAGGGAGAGAGAGAGAGAGAGAGAGAGAGAGAGAGAGAGGGAGAGAGGGAGAGAGAGAGAGGGAGGGAGAGAGAGGGAGGAGAGGGAGAGAGAGAGAGAGAGGGGGAGGGAGAGAGAGAGGGAGAGAGAGAGAGAGAGAGAGAGAGAGAGAGAGAGAGGGAGAGAGAGAGAGAGAGGGAGGGAGAGAGAGAGAGGGAGGGAGAGAGAGAGAGAGAGAGAGGGAGGGAGGAGAGAGAGAGAGAGAGAGAGGGAGAGGGAGAGAGAGAGAGAGGGAGAGAGAGAGAGAGGCCGGGTCACTAACTGACTCTGAGCCTGCTGCAGTCGAGGAGGCGACAGGAGAAACCAGGTTCAAATAGTCGTCACAAACTGATGGAGGAAAAGTTTTCTTCCTTCAGAAAAGCCTGAATTCTTCCAGAAGACACGACATGTCCAAACTCTACAGTCGGTTTTTAGCTGTGAGAATCTCCTGCTGCCGCCTCAACAAAAGAAGAGCCAAACATTGAAATGTTTGACTCTTTCCCTCCCTCGTGTGCAGAACAGACAGAGGGGGGGTTGGTCCCCGCAGGAGCAGACAGTCAACATCAGATCAGAGGACGTGATCAGGTCCAGGTCTGGGACTGCTGATCGGTCCATCAGTGATTGATCAGGGGAATAAAACAGTCACTGATGAAAAATGTTGTGATGCAGATTTTTGAACTACCAGCTGAATTTGTATCCTTGTTGCTGCAGATGATGAAACTTTCTGCTTATTTTGTCCCGTCTCTGAGCTGGCTGTATCTCCACCACCATGTTGGCTTCATGTTTCTGCTCTTACAGGGACTTGGGGGGGGGGGGGGGGGGGGGGGGGGGGAGCATAGAAACGGGTGAGACACCTGTTCTACCTGCTCGGGTGTGTCTTACCTCTTGCTGATGCGGTAGTGGGCCGTCTCCAGGGCGCCAGTTAGAGGGTTGGAGATGGTGGCTCGACGCAGCTGTGGAGCCAATCGGCTGAGTCGGTTACAGGGAGACAAACACTGACTCCCTGAACATTTACATCTACGGGGGGGGGACTTTTTAAATAAAGGAGTTTACTGCTTGATACAAACGGCTCAAAAACACTGACAGACTTTCTGCTGAAGCTGAAGCAACATTCATTCTTTCATCTCCTACTACTGATCTGTTTCCTGGAGTCAATCCCAGCTCACTCTGTGAGGGCGGGGTCACCCTGGACAGGTCTGCAGTCCATCAAAGAGACAGACAGACCTACGGACAGTTTAGAGTCACCAATGAACCCAAACAAGATGTGACAGAAAGGCCCCAGGCTGGGAACTGAACCCAGGACCTCCTTGTTGTGGGGAAACAGCACTAACCACTGTGACACCGTGCTGCCCTGCTGAAGGAACAGTGGCAAAAAAAAGGTCGTGTGAACCATCTGAAAGAACAAACTCTGGTCAGCCAGTCTGCTGCTGTTAAAACTAGGCCCTTTAGGTTCTTATGAAGATAAAATGTGTCACAACATTGTTGGTTATTGTTAGCACATTAAGTGTTGTGTTGCCACCAGACTCCAGGCCATATTCTACTGACATCAAACATCACATCATCTTCGTTTTAGAGCTTTTCAGTGTAAAAACGATCATTTCCATCTGAATCTGAGGCCACATGACTCAGACATCTATCAGCTCTGAACTGTTTTTTTTTTAATGCTTTTATTTTAGTGAGTAAGCATACAGGAAACAGAAGAGAGAAGGGAATGACCTGCAGCAAAGGTCTCTAGCCAGAGACTCTATATTTATGTGTATGCTTTCTAACCACTTGACCACCAAAGCCGCTGATCGTTGATGGAAACTAAAGTTCCCTCCCCCTGCTGTAACGTCTCAGACTCAGCGTCCTCTGACGGTGAACTTCAGCTCTGATTTAACTTTAACTTTGATCCAATGTCTTGACAACATTTTTACAGGAGCAACAACCTGTTTAATTTGGACCTTTAGAGACAGAGCTGACCTGATCACACTCTTGGAGTTTTTTCTTGCCACGGTCTGAAACAACATGCCGGTTAATGTGAGCTGCTGCGGTCACTCACCCTGGGTTTTGGCCAGCTCTTTGACCTTCTCCATCTCTTTGTCTGACACGATGTCATGATAGCGGACGATGCGGGGCTGTCCCACTCGTCCTCCTGCTTCACCGGACCAATCACATACCTCGGGGTGGCGGTTTGTTGTCATAGTAACGGCAGAAAAGGCGGCTCTGCCTGCGAGGAGTCTGACATGAAGATAAGAGGAACGACCGTCATCGCCTGCGACAGACAGAAGCGGCGTTTGTGTTCTGCTCTCTGCTCACCATCCTGACGCCTTCGCCACGACACAGCTTCTCGTACTTCCTCCTCTCTGGCAGGTAGTCATCAGGGGTGGCGACGTGTCTCCCTTTTCTGCCTCCCCTTCCCCTTCTCTCCACTTCCACCTTCTTCTGTTTGGCCAGCTGGTACTCAAAGTACTTTCAGGTTCCCGTTGGCTCGCTGGTGAGTCGCATCTAGACACAAAATTCAAAACAGAGTGTGAGATAGTTTTTAGTCAAACTGATGGAGAAAAGCTTCAAGTGAATAAAATTCTATCAGATAAAAATATTTTCAACATTTCTTAATAATTTGTCTGGACCTGCTGTGTGGTTAACGGAAGTGGTGCAAACATTCATTCACATTTCATTTATGTGCTTATATTCTCTTCATATTTCTGTTTTCTCTGCACTTCATCCTTCTGAGCTTCGGCCACATTAACTGTGATCAGAACTTTGTCCTTCTGTCCTCTGACTGATCTGATGGTGAGTGAGGCGGTTCTGACCGAGCTCCAGCAGCCTCCTGGTGAAGTCCAGAGCCCTCTCCAGCTCCCCCTGCTGGTAGACAGAGTAGCTCAGGTAGTCCAGGATGGTGACAGCGTCCACGGTGTTGGAGGTCTCCCCCTGGTCCAGCTGCTTCAGGGCCTGAACCATCCACAGCTCTGTGTGGTAGTAGTCCGCCTCCGAGTACGCACCTTCCCGAGGTCGAAGCAGTCGTCCACCGTCATGGTGGGCCGGAGCGAGGACGAGCCTGAGCAGACAACAGGAGAGGAAAGAAGCTTTTTAAAATATTCACTCTACAGCAGGAACCTTCTCCAGGGTCCAGGGTCTGCTGGGCTCCAGCCCCTCGATACTCTGACAGACAACTACTGTCTTCAACAGAGTCTGTGATATTGATTTACAGATGAAATATCGATCTGACTGATAATCTGCGTCTGAGGACTTCCTGTCAGCTGGTCCAGACCTGGCAGCTCTCCAGTCGAGATGGTGTCGGTGTCCAGCTGGTAGGTGTCCTGCAGCCGCATCAGAGCTTTGGCTGCTCCGACCTGATCATCGTCGTTTGGGAAGTGCTGCCTCTGGATAGTGAGGTTGGAGATGAACCCTGACACAGACACAGACACACACACATATAATTAATCATGCCTCTGATGTTTCTGACAGTTTTAGCTACAAATGGACAGAATTTCTTAAAGTCTTCAACATCTGTCAGTTTGTCCTTTTAACATTAAATCTTTTCTGTATTTCATTCCTTAAAAGACTTTGAATGACACACTCTGGCTGTGACATCACACAGTATATGTGTGTGTGTGTGTGTGTGTGTGTGTGTACCATCAGACATGTCAGTGAGCACCAGACTCTCCAGCTCCCCCCACTCGGTGTTCAGTCTCTTCATCAGTTTGAAGGCGTTCACTGGGTGTCCCAGGAAGCTCTCAGGGTCCTGAGTAGCAGCAGCTGCGAGGACGTCCAGTTTATCAGCCCATCTACACACAGACACACACACACACACACACACAGAGAAAAATTCAATCTTCAAGCAATAGTCTGTCAATCCCATAGCAGACCTGCCCCCCAACGCCTCCCCTCCTTACTGGTCTATTCATTCATCTTCATCTGTTTATCTGTTTCTGGGTCACGGGGGGTTCTGGAGCCAATCCCAGCTCACTCTGTGAGGGCGGGGTCACCCTGGACAGATCTCCAGTCCATCACAGAGACAGACAGAGACCAACAACCACTCAGACCTACGGACAGTTTAGAGTCACCGATGAACCCAAACATGATGTCTTTGGAGACTCCACACAGAAAGGCCCCAGGCCGGGAATCGAACCCAGGACCTCCTTGTTGTGAGGTAACAGAGATAACCACTGTGACACCGTGCTGGAGAAGCATTTAAAAAAAGAATATCATGTTGTGAATCTGACTTCTTTTAGGACCGGCAGAGTCCCCCCCCCCCCCCGGATGGTCGGTAGTTGGACACTGAAGCTGCTCAAATGCAAACCAGAATGTTGTGCAGCTGCCAGACGTTTCCTCACTGTGACTCTGACCTTCTGATCTGCTCCAGCTTGGTCTCCTCCGCTCTGATGTAGTCCTTCAGAGACGTGACCAGGTCCTTCTCGGTGAACAGCAGGTCAGTCATCTGACCTGGAAACACACATTATGTTTGATTTCAGACGTTTCCAGGTTTGAGGCGTCCAGACCGAAACAAAAGGAGTCTTCGGTTCGATTCCCGGAAGGAAACAGGCTGATAGGCAGCTGAGGGTCAGTCAACAGGAGGAAGACAAAACTCACCGATGGAGGTGAAGAAGTCACTGTGAGCCGAAGAGGAAGTGACGAGGACACAGAACAACAACCAGGAAGCCGCCATTCTGTCTTCAACACACGAACAGAGTTAATACAGAGAAACTTAGATTGTTCTGACTTCAGCTTCAAAAACCTTCAACTGGCCAAAGTGGCCACAAAATATTCAACTGAATCTTTTCAGATTATTAACATTAAACTTTACAGTGTCACAGCAACACACTTCAGCTGTGTTACTGCAGAAAGACAGTTTAATTAAAACTAACTTTATCTGTGTTCAGGTAGAAGCGGAGTCACCGCCGAACCAGACGGTAACGGAACAGCGGGAGAACCTTCTGGATGGACCGACACCGGAGGCTCATTTACCGGACATGATCCTGAGGACAGCCCGGAAAGAGGAAACGTCCACCCGGCTCAGATCCGCAGAGACTGTCGGTGTTTATCTGCTGCGGAGAAAAACAACCACAAACAAACAAACACTTCCGGCGTTTCCTCTAGTTCTTCCGTTTCCGCCAACATGGCGACGATCATCTCGTTCCCGCCACCTGCCGGTCTGGAGTGAAGCTGAAACAAAATGGCGGCGAACTCCTCATTTTAATAAAGTGTCCGTTTCCGCTCCAATAAAAAGTCTTTTAGGATTTAATCCCTCCAAACGGAAACATTTAAGATTCAAACCGTAAAGTGTTTAGCTGATCAGAAGGATTTTCTTCCTTCTCTATTAGAGTTCTTATTGTTAGTCCGGATGGTTGGCTTCTGTTTTTGAATTCACTTTAAATTTATGTGTTTTAGATGTAAACGTGTGTGATGGACACCTACAAAATAAAAGCATGACAGTCCCGTTAAAGTGCAATGAAATGAAATATACTGAAGGATGCGAACACAACAACCTCCATCTGATGGTGTTTGGATCTGGATCTTCTGATTCAGCTCTCTGTTGTGAATCCAGCTTTAATTCAGGGTTTGGATTTATTGATCTTCAGTCACATCACTTTAATGATCAGCAGAGTAACACACACACACACACACACACAGTCTCAGCACTTTGGTGCTTCAGTTCAGACAACATTTTCTTCTTCAGCTTCTCAACACGTGACGGAAAAAAGCGTAGACCTAAAGAACCTTCTCGTCTCCTCTCCTCTGTCCTCATTTTATACAAACATAAATTAATCCTGTTTATTCTGTTGTGAGTTTTCCAGATTTTCTAGAAAGATTCCCCACGAGAGAAGCTGCATTGTGAAGAGGAAGATTTACACCGAAGAGCTTCCTGGTTCTGAGTCCTTCAAACAGAGACCTCATGCTGGACCAGAAGCTGGTCAGGTTTCCTCTGCTGTAAAAACTCTTCACAGTCTGGATTATTTGTTCTTCACTCAGACTGAGATCTGAACCAAAACCAGGTCCCTGGTCCAGTACTGGTCCTCCCATTGGCTCAGTTGTAGCTGTATCCGGGCAGGGGGAGCGTCTGACCCTCCTTGGCCTCAAAGAAGGTGTAGGACAGGGTGATGGTGTTGACCCGGGCCATCCTGGGGTCCTCGTCAAACTCTGGGTCGATGTAGAAGAAGACGGGCATGTCCACCTCCTCGTGGGGGTTCAGACGCTGCTCCTCGAAGCAGAAACACTGCAGCAGGAGACAGATGAAGTTATGACCAGAAGAGGAACAGTTTGTTTCTGAGTCTGTTCCTCTTCCTGTCTGTGTCTGACAGGGACCTACCTGGATCTTGTTGAAGTACTGACCCGCCTCGAAGGGCACAACGTTGTAGGTGGAGATGCCGATGATGGGTTTGTCTGTGGGGTTTTTGGCTCTGTAGAAGGCCAACGCCGTCTCACCAGGAACCACCTGCACAACAAAAACACAAATCCTTCAAAAACCCCTGACAAACTCGACGGGGTCTCTGCTCAGCCTCACAGGAAGTGTAGACGCTTCCAAATATCAGCAGGTCAGCAGAACGTTATTGTAAACAAATTATTTCTGAGTCATGTCCACCATGTTACAGACGTGTTGGAGTCCAACATGAGTTTCTGAGGACTGAGGGGGAGTTGGTCTTACAAAGATCTCAGTCTGCTGTGGTCTGAAGTTCCACTGCATGCTAGCGTGTGTGTCAGCGTTGAAGGTGATCTTCAGGACTCGTTCCTTCACCGGCTTCATCGTCTCCACCTGGTCTGTGTCGTGGCCGGCCACTGCCGTGCCACCAAGCCCTGACGCCTGACAAGACAAACACGGTGACACGGGGGAAACCTCAGCTCAGGATCAGGGCGTTTGGTGTTTCCTCTCCTCACCTGACAGTAGAGCCTGTACAGCGGCACTGCGGCGTACGACAGGCCGATCATTCCCACTCCAGCTGCGGCGATGTAGGTCAGCGCCGTCTTGTTCCTGGTCTTCCAGTCCTCCTCCTGGCCTTTGGTCTTCCTGCTGCGGCTCTTCGTGCCTCGGCTCTGGAAACGGAGAGGAAACTTCCGCTGCAGGAAGTGTTCAGTCTGAGAGTACGGCGTCCTGCCGGCATCGCGCTGCAGCATCCGGACACACCGCGTCAACAGCGCTGCGGCGTGATGGTGGGAGAGGGACGGACGCAGCAGGAGAGACAGCAGCATGTCCAACACTGCAGTCGGTCCACACCTGAAGCTGAAGGACACACACCACCAGCTCTGAATGGACACACACTAACACCAAATAATCATAAAACATGCTGACGTGAATGAAAACACAACTTTAAATTCAAATCTTTACCAATAAATCAGAACACAACTAATTATAATGCCACTCATATTGTCAGACAAACTATACATGTTAGAGATTTGAGAACCTGGAAATGTTCCTTTATCACCAAATTATTTCATTTCTTCCAACTCATGAAAACCAACAAATGCTGATCCCACTGAAGATGTCGACGGAAGTTCTGTTTCTGTATTTGGTCTTATTGTCCATCAGGTCCTCATGTCTCTGTGACAACATTTGTCTGAGCAGGAAACATCCAGCTGTTGTGATTTAACGTATCTCCTGTTATGTTGAAACATGAACGTTCATTTTATAAAACACAGCAAAGCCTTAATGTCCAGTTTTTAACGGAGAGTTTCAGTTTAGCTTCATTGATCCGGATAAAAAAAACCTAAATCAAAACCAGGAAAACGGAAATAAACAGAAATGAACAGAGAACACGTGGAGAAATAAAACACTTCATCAAATAAAGCGATACCTGAAATCAGCTGACTTTCACAGCGACACTTTACCAAACAGGCAGCCCGGAAATACGTCACTGCGGTGCGACGCTATCAGCTCCCGGGAAACCGGAACCAGAAGAAAGGTTCCGGACAGGAACCAACACAGTGTTCATTTCACAACTGTTCAGAAACACAACCGACAGTTTCAGTCACTTTATTCATCATCTACTTTGTCCCAGAGTTATAACACATAATATAATATAATATATATAAATCCTCACAGCGCCGGTTTAATCTGTCACTGGTTCACACACACACACACACACACACACACAGATCTGTGTTTAATTGTTGTTGTTTTTTTAATCATTTTGAGTTTCATTGTGTTTCATTTTTAGTTTTTATATTTTTGTTGGTCAGCACCTGTTTGTTTGTTTGTTTCTTTGCAGTCATTTAAATATATATATTCTTTTCTCTGTATTTTGTGTGTCTTTGTGGCCTGTTGGTCTTTGTAGTGTAGATTTGTGTGTCTTTGTGTGGTGACTTGTCCATTCCCGGACTTTTCATTAGAACAGATTATAATATGAAATACTGATTTGTCGTGTGCAGTGTTCCCTGTGCGGTGCCGGTATTGTGTGTCCTTATTGTGTCTCCGGCTGTGTGTGAGTCGGAGGCTCGTACGGCGGCCGTGAGGGGTCAGACGCGCTCGGCGGTCGGTCGGAGGGCTGCAGTCATGGAGGGGGTCACCGTCGGACAGGTATTCGATGCGGAATGTATCCTCAGCAAGCGGCCGAGGAAGGTAAGCGGAGGGCGGCCGGCGGAGCGGCGGGGCTCGGGGCTGCTGGGGCGGCGGAGGCCGAAGCTCTGACCGGCTGTGTGTGTCTGTCCGCAGGGGAAGTTCGAGTATCTGGTGAAGTGGAGGGGCTGGTCGTCCAAGTGAGTGGCTAGCTAGCTGCTAACCGACACGGAGGAGCGGAGCGGAGCGGCGGCAGACAATGGCCCGGTGCTCCGGGGGATTCCCCCCGGTGCTCATGACGGGAGACACCGGCCAACAGCCGCCGCTGCTCGGCTCGATGTTCGGCTTTCTGCTCTCCGATACACCGAGACACTGATGCTAGAACCGGGTCACCGGGACCTGGGGGGCTCGGGGGGCTCGGGGGGGGGGGGGGGGGGGCGGAGATCAGCACTCACATTATTCTGTTTAAAAACGGAAGATTTCAGTGAAGAATCAAACAAAAGAGCAGATGTCGAACACTCTTCCTTTAAAAACAGAACTCAGGTTGATTATTTGAATCCATAAAAATCTAAATGATGTAAAATGTCGCAGCTCAATGAGGACATTTAGGTTTATCTTCACATCTGTTTGGTCCCGTTAAAGCAGGAAGTCATTCTGTTACCAAGGAGACGGAGCTCTCCAGACAAACACCACAAACTTCATTTGGAAAAAGAAGTTCCTGATTCTGATTCATCAGCAGTCCATCACAGAGCCGACACCTCGAAACACACTTCACCAATAATAACTATTTTATTCTCTTCTTTTCAGACACAACAGCTGGGAGCCGGAAGAAAATATTCTGGACCCGAGATTACTGGCAGCGTTTCACAAAAGGTCTGTGTGTCTTTGGACGGTATCTTCTCCGTGTTGAAATGTGAACGTAGGTGTTTGAACACTTCCTGTTTCTTTTGTTCCAGAGAACAAGAGCGGGAGCTTCTGTTCCAGAAGAAGGGGAAGAGGCCACGGGGCCGACCACGGAAGATTCTGGTGATGATCTGAGCAGCGATCCGGGTCCAGCTCCCAGATCCCGCTTCCTCACTTTCACTCTTATTCTTTCTCTTTTCAGCCGCCGGTGCCGACCGCCACCAAAGACAGCCGCTCTTCATCCTCTTCCTCCTCGGGCCTCCTGTCGTCGGCCTCCTCTTCCTCAGATGATGAAGACCACTCGAAGAAGGCGAAGCGTGTCCACCCCGTCCCCCAGAAGAGGCCCCAGATCATGCTGGCCAAACCCAACCCCCCTCGGAAGAAGAAGCGTGGGAGGAAGCCGCTGCACCCCGACCTGAGAGCTTTACGACAGGTGAAGAGCCGACCTCCGACACCCCCCACCCCTCCTCTTCCTGTGCGCCACCATCAGGCGCTCAGGCCGCCCAGAGACGAGCCTCGGCCCGGAGTCAAGAAGCCTCTGCAGCCCGCCAGCTTCACCTACACCGGGCTGGGCAGGACCTCCAGAGACGAGGCTGGCTCCGCCTCCCAGACCTCCTCCTTCTCGCAGGCAGTCGCCACCAAATCCGGATCCCTCAGCTGCATCTGGACCAGCCGCTCCCTGTCCTCCTCCTTGCCCTCCTCTGGCTCCTCCCACAACAAGGCCAGTCCTGCAGCACAAAGTAAGAACTCTGTGTCCGACCTGAAGCGCTCCATGTCAGAATCAGGTAGCAGAGAGGCCTTCAAAGTGTCACCTCTGAAACAAAGCGGAGGTTCGGGGTCATTGGGTCTGCACGGCGGCCTCGGGGGCAGCCAGGCGGCAGCCCAGCGCTCCCAGCTGGGCCAGCGGAGGCAGGAGGGCGTGGGAGGCCAGAGCGGCTCGGTTCAGCACAAGCAGCAGAACTTTGGCCTTTCCAAACCGTCTTTGTCCTCGCCCTCGCCTCGAGACCGAGTTAACCAGGCGCTGAGCCTCCGAGCCCTCAACCTGCAGAGCGTCAGCAAGCCTTCGGCCGGCAGCGGTCTTCATGGAGGCAACACAGGCGGCGCCGTGGCCGCAGCGTCCAGGTCGAGCTTACGGAGCGGCAGCAGTATCGTCATAAAAGGAGGCATGACGAGTATCAAAACCGGAGGGCAGCGCCCGGGCCTGGCTGCAGGCGGGGCTGCGGAGCAGGGCAGAGGGAAGGAGCTGCTGACAGGAGGCAGCTCCGGCCGGGGGAACGGCGGCGGGAGGCAGGAGGACAGGAAACACGTGCTGATCTCTCAGAACCGGAGCCTGAATGAATTCAGCACCGGAGACTCGGACGAAACCAGCAGCAGCGAATCAGATCATGGCGCCTCGCTCTATCCCAGCAACAGTCGGCCCAGCCTCGGCAACAACGCCACCGAGTCGGACACGGAAACGGACTGGCGGCCGACCCGCAACCTTATGGAGCACGTCTTCGTGACCGACGTCACGGCCAACTTCATCACAGTGACGGTGAAGGAGTCTCCGACCAGCGTGGGATTCTTCAATTCACGGAATCACTGAGGGGTGTCAGTGACGAGGCGGCGGCCTGCACAGCTCAACCTCACAACACCCTACAGATCCCAGGGTTCCTCCAGCCGCCACCGCCGCCGCCACGTGACGTCACAGTGAAGATGAAATCTGCAGGAACTCTGATGTTTGGACCTCGTTTACTCCTGAACGCAGTCTGAGTCTGAAAGAACAGAACTCACCTGAACAGGAAACACCAGGAGGCTCAGACCTGGTGGACTATCAGGATCAGGAACCAGTCCAGGACTAAAGTCATCTGATTTCAGTTGTTTTGTCTAAATTTGCAACAAATAGTTGAGTATTAGAATGACAGAAAGTTTAAGTTATTTTTTAAGTTAAAATTTTAAAGAAGCTGTTTCCAGTTTGACAATTTTAAGGTGAAAATGACGAGTAGAAAAACAGATCATTCAAATAATTAGTGAGTGTCGGCCCCAGTTTTCTACCTTTTCAGCTTCACTAAAGTATAACTGACAGAAATGAGATGTTCCAACTATTGGGATCATCCAGAGGACGGTAACTTCCTGTTCCATCCAAAGAAACAACAGAGAAAAGTCAGAAAGAGCCTTAAACTCCAAAACCCACAATTCCCCTCTTTGAGCCGAGCGTCTCTCTGAGTCAGGGCTGCTGTTGAGTAGTGGGTGACCTTAAATTGTGATTTTTTTTGAATGGAGTTTGGTCCAGAGTGGATTTGACAGACAGGTCAGAGCTTTCAGCTGCAGCTCCTGGTCTTCATCAGCAGATCCTGAGCTCAGTAAAGCCCAGAAAAAGTTGTGTGTGGTCACAGATGATTTCCTCACACGGTGACTCCTGAAGACGATCTCCACCATCAGCTGCCGCTCTCAGGTGAAAACGGGGTTAAACGCCACCTCTCCAGTGCCTCAGGACTCCCATCATCCCCCACTGCCGCCGTTCAGCTGCTGGTGACGACCGGTTTGAGTCGGACATTTGTGCTCGTTGGACCGTATCAGACTAACTGTGGCTTTTAATCAGAGCAGCATGTTTCGAAAATATTCTAACAAAAAGAAAAAAAAAGTGACGTCTCTGTGATCCATAAACTTTCATAAACAAACGAATCCCATTCAGGGTTTCTGTTTTCGTCCTTCAGTTCCCGGACCAAAGTTTTAGGAATGTGAATCCTGTTTTTTTTATTGTTGATTATTGACAGTATTTCTTGCACCACACACAGTATCAATGTAAACTCATTATCTCATTCCATCATCACATTTCACCAGTTTTATACAATTTTAATACGTTTGCCGTCTCAGTGTTGAAATATGTGTTAATTTATATTTGTAAATATGTTTTTTCATGTGATATCTGATCTATCTGGTGCTCATGTTGGCTAACTAGCTGCAGATATTGTAGCCTGTGTGCCTCTGCCATTTTCAAGGTATCTGAAATAAACCATAAGAAGCTAAAGGATTAAAATGTTCCTGTGTGGAGTCACATGGCCTACACCAACAGGTGGCGCCGGCGGACAGTGAAAGCACCACCTGGTGACTCCAACTGTTCGACTGTTTAATTTAAACTTTTTGAAAAACATATTTAATCTTTATTTATTCCTGGTCGTCACCGAGATGATCAGAAATGATTTATTCTGTTTATTTTATACACTTTGAGTTGTTTTTGATTAAAAAAGGCAGGAAATTGAAGCCAATTAATAAATTAAACTTAATGAAGTCTAATGTTAAAGGAGCCACGAGTAAGTTTTTGCTATTGCTAAGTGTAGCTAACATTAGCATTAGCTGCATTTTATTTTCAGGGATCTGTCAGTTTTTCGGTCTGACCCTGGGCCCCAGCAGGTCCACACCAGACTGGACCTGAACTCCATCAAGTCTCACAGTCCAGATTGTTCATGTGGAGTCATGATGCGTTCAGGTTTTAGTTTTTTTTTTTTCGTGAGTATTTTCAGCAATCTATCAAACCTATTTATTTTTAATCCTACATGAGACCAAAGACTTCAAGAAGCAAGAAGAAGATTTTATATATTAATCACAAAAACACAATTCAGGACAGAGAACTCCACAAGATGATGACACCAAGCAGAGAAGGGACATTTTCCCATAGACTTCAATACAGTATTCTTTCCTTTTTAAAGCTCTTCAGCTTCACTTCTCAGTGAATGAATGTTTAAAACAGGAAGTTTAGGGCATCATCACTAACTGCAACTGTGACGCACAGAAACGCACAACAACAGTATTTTTATCTGAAAATTAAGAAAAAAAAACAAAAAAAACGGACACAAACAGAACACAACTGATGACACACTCACACAGGACAATGTGTGTGTGTGTGTGTGTGTGCGTGACTGACACAAGTTATCATCCCACAGAGCTGCAGATTCAGTGATTTATAGCCGGAGTTGAGTCGAGGTGGAATTTTCCCAAAATAAGTTTTGAGTAAACAGAAACGACAGAGAAGCCTCACAGCTCCAGGTATGTATGAACAGGCAGGGCAGTGTAACCCCTACACACAGACACACAACATACAAACACAACACAGACAACACAGACACACACAGGCTTTAACACTTCCCCCTCGAGGCCTTTGGACTCTACACTAAACTGAATGAGTTGCTGCTCATGAGACAAACAAACAAACAAACAAACAAACACACAAACACACAGGTGTTCATGCTCCTCAGAGGATGAATCCTGATTTACTGACTTTGTTGTGGTGACCACAGACTTTATTTTGACACTTCCTCTTGATTACACAATAAGTTCATACTGTTGCCATGGTAACAGCAGCCCGCTTCAGACGAACCAAAAGATCAGAGCAACTTTAAACCACACAAAGTAACACACAGAGACACACACACAGTGATGGCAGCCTGGGATTACCTAACCACTGTGTGTGTGTGTGTGTGTGTGTCTGTGTGAGTGTGTCTGGAGGAGTCTCCCTTTTGGCACAAAGACAAGCAGACTGTCATCACAAACCTGCTGCCTGTTAACACACACAGACACACACAGACATACAGCAGCCTGTAGACACGTGTCCTGAATATTGTTAATCAGACAACACCATGTTTTGTTGTGTTGTTTTTGTGCACCAGAAACGTTTTATTATTTTTATTTTGTTTTGAAAAGTTTCCTGTTTCCTCCTGAATATTAATGACTGAATTTTCATTGAATCTTAAACTTCGGCTGATTTTGTCATTAAATATTTTTCGTCCTGATTTCCAGTAAATTTCACTGATGACACTGAAAAACCTTTAAAACCTTTAAAGCTGCTCTCGGTCTCGGTCCCGGTCTCAGTCAGTGCAGGGACATGTGGACTCTGATGGGAGACCTGGATTCTGTGCCTTCAGGTCCTCTGTGTGTGTGTCTTTGTGTGTCTGTGTGTGTTGGCGTCTCTCTGACCTGTCTGTGTGCGTTGGCAGAAACTGTCTGTCTCTTCACACAGAGGTGAAAACGTTGAGCAGCTCAGTGCGACATCCGACTCCGCCCCCTTCTCCACCTGTCAGAGACCAGCTCAGAGCTTCCTGAGCG
>CM068480.1:350000-410000 GCA_034769265.1 Remorina albescens
CCTCCTGCCCCCCTGCCCCCCCCCCGGCAGCATGGGGGTAATTTTCTGGCTGCTGTGACAGTGTGTGACGGCGCCTCCAGACTGTCATATCTCTGTGGACAGGAAGTCAGCGGCTCAGAGGAGATGCCCAGATAAGACTTCCTGTCTCGTTGGGAACTTTTGATGCATGGAGGGTCACGGTGGGGGGGGGTCACGTTGAGGTGGAGTTGGAGGCCCGCAGGATTTACTGGTTCCAGGAAAGCCAGTCAGTCTGTCCAGAGTCCTGGACCAGAATATAAAGAGAGCTATAATTATTATCTTATAAGAGGCCAGACTGCATTGAAGTCTACGGGGAAAACTCACCTGATTTATTAATTGAAATGAGAGCACTGACAGTCGAGTGTGTGTCCTCGGCCCCTGTTGTGTTGTTGTGTTGTCAGTTTGTCGCCCCCCCCCCCCCCCCCCCCCCCCCCCCCCCCCCGGGGTAAAAACATTGCATCTCTTATCAGTAGCCTGGCTCTGTTTCTGGCTCTGGTCAGGACTCTGGTTCTGGTTCTGGTTCTGGTCCTTCAGGTCCACATGTTGTGAATCACACACTTTCCTTTGATTTAGCAGAGCAGCAGCGTCACGGGCCGATGCAGCCCGACTCCTCCAGCTCCTGTGTTTAATCTTAATAGTGAATCAGACGGGCCTCCCAGGATGAAGGGCGGCGGTGGCGGCTTCGTTCGTGACCTGACTGATAACGAGGACAAAATAAAAGCTGCTGTTGTTTGTATGTAATTCGCCCACAAACTCTGATGGAGAGAAAACTGGGGCAATTTGACGCTCCATTTGTGTAAGAAGACTTCAAGGTGGCAGGGTTAGGGTCAAACTGCCTCATCTGGCTCGAATTTCTGGATAGAGGACAGAGAGGACAGAGAGAGGACAGAGAGAGGACAGAGAGGGATAGAGAGAGGATAGAGGAGATAGAGGAAGAGAGGAAAGAGAGAGGAAAGACAGAGGACAGAAGGGACAAAAAGGAATGACAGAGGACAGAGAGAGGACAGAGGAGGACAGAGAGAGGACAGAGAGGATAGAGAGGAGGATAGACGGGACAAAAAGGAATGACAGAGGACAGAGAGGACAGAGGAGACAGAGAGAGGACAGAGAGGATAGAGAGAGGATAGAGGAGATAGAGGAAAGAGAGGAAAGAGAAAGGACAGACAGAGGACAGAAGGGACAAAAAAGGAATGACAGAGGACAGAGAGAGGATAGAGGAGATAGAGGAAAGAGAGGAAAGAGAGAGGAAAGACAGAGGACAGAAGGGACAAAAAGGAATGACAGAGGACAGAGAGGACAGAGGCAGCATCTCTCTTTCAGATCTGTCTGCTTACTGAAGAAGAACCAGGAAAGTTCATCTATAGTTCAGCCGGACTCTTCTTCATTAGCAACATTAGCCGTTAGCTCAGACAAAGTCAACATCTTCTCTCCTTATTTAGGAGGAAGCCCACCAGAGCCAATCGGAGCGTCAGATGTAGAGACGTGACCCTGAACTGATCCAGATCTGAACTAACTCGGTTCATCAGTTTATCACTGAAGTCCAGGAAGAAGCATCAGAGAGCAGCTGATGGAGGAGGAGACGGTGAATGACACCATCAGTTATCCCCCCCCCCCAGCAGACGCTGCCCTGAGGGTCCAGGTCCTGTTAGTCCGGCCCTGACAGCAGATTCATGGCTGCAGTCTCTCAGTCTGGTTTACAGAAGCAGATCAACACTAAGAACAATTTTACTGCTGAGACACATCAGAATCATCTGGACTCTCAGGTTTCAGGTCCTAGACTGGACTGAATGGATCCGGGTTTCCAGAGCTGATGTGGTTCTCACTGACGGGCTTGTTGTGTGCGGAGCCAAGTCCTTGAGCGAGGCCGGGGAGCAGCGATCCTGTGGCTTGGACCGCCGCTCTGAAATGTTGCGAGCTCTCCAGCGGGAAAACTCCCTGCCAGCGGTGGTGTGAGATTCCAGTTGGTTCACACCCGCCCACACGGCGTCCTCTGACCGCCGCGGCCCGGCCTGCCGCGCAGCAGCCGCAGATTCCTCCAACACCTCCAGTCTGAGCTCAGCAGAGCCTGGATCAGGTCACAGGACGTCAGACCAGCAGGCAAAAACTCCAGAGTCCCATTGGGGGGGCGGCGGCTCAAACCTCCGTCACTTTTCACCTCAATGACTCGACTAATTTAGTTACTAAGTGTAAACACACAATGATGATGTCATCTCCAACCATCACAGATTCAGCATCATTCTACTTTTAACTGGTCACATGAAATCGTCCCGCCAACCATGATATCACCATTTAGTTGACCGGAAGAAAGGAGTTAACCTTCGACCCTTTCAGTGTATTAATCTAGAACATAGACCTGATCGATAATCAAAGACCACATGGAGGTCTACTTTCAGACCGCTGGACCTTTAACCGGCCTGTTCAGTAGAATCTGACAGCTCAACAGTAGACAGTCTGTAACTCACCACTGGAGGTCTGACAGCGGTGTAGCGTTACTCCTGGTTGGCAGAACTTGACTCACATACCCAGAATGCCTCAGATACAGCGAGGATGAAGAGGCGGTGATGAAAAGCGAGCGGCGGACACGCCGTGGCTTTATCTTCATCCTCCAGCTGACAGCAGCTTCTGGTAAAAGACAAACTCACAGCTTCGTGTTCACAACAGCCACATTAGACGACGTTTATTTCAGCTGTTAAAATACATCCATGTTGTAAAACACATGAAAACACTGGAGGCTTTTTGTTAACAGTCCATAAAAAATCTAATTGTCTTTTTTCAGCAAATAAATTAAGTCAAGTTTTGAATCCTTGATGCCATTCAGGATAAATGATAATCGAACAGAACAGAAGAAACTGAAGAGTCGTCAGAGGTTCATCTGCCTGAAATGTCAGAAAGAACACCACTGGACATAAACATTTCAAAATAAAAGCCTCATTCTGCTCCTGAGGACTGACATGAAGACAGAGGCCTCGGTCCACTGGTCTGAAACCAGCGTGTCACAGAGAGATCTGGTTTGGAGCTCAGCAGCTGAGATCAGTGAGTCAAATCACCTGTAAACATCCAGGACATCACATCTGTCTGATCTCAGTCCACATGTGGATCAGGCTGGTAGTCCTGGTCCTGGTCTGTGCACAGACAAACATCTGCAGCTACATGTTGGATGGAAAACTGCTCAGGTTGATGAATCTGGGCTGAGACTTTCTGGTCTCATCTTGGTCACTTTGACCTGTAATGAACAGGTCTAGACCTGGACTCAGAGTCCTGGTTCTAGACCTGTGCTGAGTGTTGAGCTATGAAAATAAATAAAACTTCATTTACAATTTGTTTTGAAATGATACTGAAGAAGAGTTTGACTCAGAGGCCTGAAATCATGTCAGTGTGGAGGCAGTTAGCCTAGCTTAGCATAAAGACTGGAAACAAGGGGAACAGGATGGCTGCATATTTCCCCTTTCTGTTACTGATTTCCATAAGCTTCTGGAAAAGTCTGAATATTGGTTAAAAGTTCCAGTGGAATATTTCAGCCTCTCCTTGTTTTCATTTGGATGAAAATAAAAAGACCATTTCCTCCAAATATTAGAAAATGTATCAGTATATATTAATCACAAAAGTATTTAGGGCAGAAATAATCAGGTCTCATCTGCAGGTGTTTCAGTCTTTATGCTAAGCTAGGCTAACCCTCTCCTCAACATCAAGCTCCATGTCTAAAGCTTCTTACATCGACATCTTGGTCAGTAAAAACCTTTTTACAGTCGTTCATGATAAAAGCTGCCACAGTTAATGCCCCGATGCATCAAATATTTCATTAGCTTTTATTCCATAATTGCTATGTGCAAACATTAAAAACACACTTTTTAAAACAGCGTGCATATACATGAGGAACCTGTGCATGTTCACACTCACTGACTCTTAATCGTACAATTCACGCTGCTGCACTTTTTGGTTGCAGGAAGTAGAAAAAAGAAAACGCCACCAGTAACAGTGGAAGTTACAACAAACAGTCAACACAACAGCACGACACAAACACAGCAGGCCGACAGACCGAGGGGCAGAGTGCAGGCTGCTTTTAGTGCTATCCTGACCCCCCGGCGCCGCCCGATCCCATCCCTGACCCCTGACCCCTGACACCATCATGCTTAACCAGGAGGAGGCACAAACTGGACAAAAAACTTCAGTCCCCAGAAAAATGACATCTAGAAACGACTTCATGCCGACAACACACAGCTCTGACTGTAACACACCTTCAGCTCAATAGATACAAAAAGAGTCAGCCTTGGCTGAGTGACGGAGGCAGGCCATGTGACCGAAGACCACAGATTGATTTCTTCATATTTCATCTCTAAACCACGACGAGTGGACAAATTGAGAAGGGAGCAGCTCAAACAACATCGATTGAGACTCAACTGCACATTCACTTCAAGTAGAGAAGCTTCCTCTGATGTTGTGGAAGCGGAGCCACTGATCATCCAACCAATCAGCTCCAGAGTCTGAGGGACTTGAACTGAACCAGGATCAAAGGTCTGAACGGGGTTTCCTCGTGGTTTTGGTCGTGTGCAAAAGTCTTGGAGAAGCAGAACGGCCTTGTGTGCATGGATTGTTTTCTTTGTAACAGTCGATGCCATGAAGTGTGAGGCTTGGTGGAGTTGAACCAGCAACTTTAGTTCAGTTTACAGACATCATCATCATCCGTTATCGAGAGAAACAGGGTGGGGGGTCGGGTGGGGTAGTGGTGACACCCTAGTTTGACGCTTACGCTTCACCTTTGACCTTTGTGTCTGAGGTTACTTTAAAGTGACACTTTACAGACTTTTAATTTGAAACGACAGAAGTTTCCCCTCTCACTTCCTGTTCAGTGGTTTTTCCTCTGAAGTCCCGGGGCAATTAACGTGTTTCTGTTGTAGGTTCTTCCTCAGGAGAGCAAGAACCTGAGAGGAACTACAACAAATCAGATTTGGGATTGTTCCAGGTGGTCTGGGCGGACCAGGTTCTGAGGGATCAGGAACAGATACTGACAGACCAGGACTCAGGTTCTGAGTCCAGATCCTGTGGGTCCGCCTCACTCAGCTGGAATCAAAGCGTGACATGGCGAAGATTTGAAAAGTGTCCTGACTGACCCCCTTTAGATGAAACTCCGCCCACCTCTGTATGACATCGCCTACTGAGGAGCTTCATCTAAACTGGGAACGCCACGGGGGGGACAGCAGACCACGTCCGGAGACGGGACGAGGACTGGACCGAACCGCCGGGCTGACGTCATTTCTGTCTTTTAAATAAAGTTTTGCTCGTTGACCTCTGACCCCTCCTCTACAGCGTGCTGCTCAGTATCTCTGACACCTGGGCGTTAGTTTGGTCGTCTGAGTCTACCTCCTGGGAATCGGCTCCTTCTGGCTCCTCCCCCTCCCCCCCAGACTCTGCCTGTGCCACTACCACCGACACCCCCGCAGCCTCCAGTTTCTCTGTCACGCCGCCCCGCCCCTCCTCCCAGCCCCTCCTCTCGTGACCTTGCGTCAGCTCCTTGCACGGCTCCACAAAGATCCTGCGGACGTGGGGCCGCGGCTCCCGGAGTTGGCCCTTCCGGCTCTCCAGGACGCAGGAGGCGTGGCTGACGTAAGTGGGGCCCTCTGGCGAGGGCAAGTCCCAGGGGGGGGGCAGGCCTGGGTCCACCTGCTTGGTGTAGACGCCTTCGGATAAAGACCCGGTGTGACTCTCCCCACTGTGGCCCCTCAGCCAGCGCTGGGGCCCGCTGAAGTACTGGCCCCTGTGACTCCGAGACAGCAGTTTACGTTTGGCGGGGGGGTTGGGGGGGGCCCTCTGGGGAGCCAGGTCCTCCTGCTGGGACAGGGAGAGACCTTCGAAGGTTTTGGTGGTGTCAGACAGAGCCGGGGACAGGGGGAGGGACAAAGGCAGGTCTTTGGAGAATCTGGGGGACAGGGGGAGGGACGGCGAGGTGGGGAGGGTCCTGGAGAGGGAGGGCGAGCGAGGTAAAATGGAGTTAGAGAGAGGGAGGTCTTTGGACAAAGATGGAGAGTGGGGGAGGATGGGGGAGGACAGAGGAGCCTCTTTAGGATCCACTGACAGTGATGGGAGGGGGGAGTCAGTGGGAGGACAGATGCTGTACCTTCCAGACAGGGGGGGGGGCAGAGAGAGAGAGGCTCTGTTAGATAAAACACGTCATCATCATCATCTTCTGATTTCATTTTGAAGGCTGATGAATCTAAATGATCTGATTTAATCTGATCTACATTTCCAGCTCAGATTTTAAAATGTGTGTAAACAATAAAAGGCAAAAGGGAAACGTAGTGAAACTCACCTGAGCTCGTGGATCTGCAGCACATCTGGGGCGCTGCCGCCCAGTGAGTGCAAAGCCTGCTGGGATAGATCCTGTCGGGGGGAGTAGAGCAGGTCAAGCTCGCGGGGGCTCAGGGCATCACTGGAGTCGTAGTCGCTGTCGGTGGGCAGAAAGACCTCAGAGGAGCCGTCTTCGTCCGAGCCCAGCAGGGAGTCTGAAAGACGGGGACAGTGTCAGAAG
Organism: Remorina albescens; assembly: GCA_034769265.1. Lineage (NCBI taxonomy): Eukaryota > Metazoa > Chordata > Actinopteri > Carangiformes > Echeneidae > Remorina > Remorina albescens. The sequence continues at coordinate 356,542 of CM068480.1, forward strand.
ACATGTTGGCGTCCGGCCGGCCTGAGCTCAGACGGCACGTGGCTCACCACTGATGGCCTTCCTCCGGCGCAGCTCGGGGGAAGGGGAAGGGGATGGCGTGGGCAGGTAGTCCATGGTCGAAGAGGTGGAGTCAGTCTTCTGTTGGCCTGAGTCACTCTCCGGAGCGCCGGCGTCCACCAGGCAGGTGATGGGGACGCCGCCCCGAGGCTGCTTGTAGCGAGCGTACTGCAGGGCGTCGGTGATCCACCGGAGGTCACGGCGCATCTCGTCCAATTGCTACAGAAGAACAACACAAAGACTCAGTATGTTGTGTGTCCGGTGTTTGATTGTGTTGAGTGACACGCAGCTAATGACACCAAACCAGCGTTGCAGACGAAGACCTTGTAGCTTCCTGTTTATTTTATGCGGCGTACGCTCAATCTTTATGCAGACGGCAGCACCAAAGATAAACGATAAAGTGGCGTGACCAACAAGTGACAGACGGTGATGTCCTCGGGGGAGAACACTTTGATCTATTCATTTAACAACAGAAACAGTGTTGATCACTGGATTCATCAGTGTGTGTCTGAGGTCAAAGGTCCTCAGACCTGTCCCCTGGTCCCCCTGTGCATTAAATCAGGCTGGAAACAGGGAGAGGCGTGAAACTGGAATAAACAGAGTGACATGTATCATCAGTGAAAGAGTCTGTGTGGGTCTGTGTGTTTGGTTTTGAAGAGAATGAAGCGTGATAAAAGTTAAGCAGCAATTAACCAACTGACATGGAGAACACGCACACACAGACACACACAGCAGGGATGACTCCGCTGGAAAGAATGCAGAGGCTGCGATGGCGAGTGAGAGGAAAATCATGGAGGAGGTTCCTGCTCGTCCCACAGAGAGGCTCCTCAACTGTTTACCAACAACAATCACACAAACGGAGTGACTGGTAACACAAACGCACATCCTGGTGTGTCAAAGCTGGTGAGGACACACAGGATGTGATGTCACACCTTCTCAGCTTATAACAGATAACTTGCTTGGTGTTTTCAGGTCCTTGGTTTTTCTACAAATCCTGGCAGATCAGGAAGGACCCACCTGCTGGAGTCTTGTGGTCCAAGAGGACAGTCTGGTCTTCACATGCAGACCTAGACTGGGACTCAGCTGATAGGAGGATTTCAGTGTTTGCTTCAGGCAAATAGAACTAGGGACTGATGGTCTGATGGTCTGATGGTCTGATGGTCTGAAAGTCTGATGGTCTGATGGTCTGAAAGTCTGATGGTCTGATGGTCTGAAGGTCTGAGGGATCTGATGGTCTGATGGATCTGACAGTTTGATGTCAGGTCCCTCAAGCCAGGAAGTCCTCTTCTTGACTTCCTTCCTTCCTTGTTCACCTTGGAGGTTCCAGTTTTGTCAGGTGTGGTGGGTCGTGGACTCTGGGCAGTGTGATGAAAGAGGAGGAGACTGAGATCTGAAACTTGACATGACAACAGACTGAGGTGGTTTTCAGGTCTGAACCTGGATCTGGTCTCACACAGATGGAATATCCTGATGTGGATCAGCAGCAAACCATCGAGCCACATGTGGAGCTAGACGAGTCTAAACAAACCGACCAATTAGACACCGTCACGTCATCCTCACACACACACAGACCTCCCAGATTAGACATGTTGCGGTATAAGTGTATGTGTGTGTGTTTGTGTGTGTACGTCTATGGTTGTGATTTCAGTTTCAGACCTGGACAGAGAAGAAGTGTAACCCTTTAAGATCTTTTTGTTTTTTATTTTTAAAACTCTCCACATTCAGAATCAGCTGATTCTATCTGACTCAGTAAAGACTCTGTTCTCTGTGCTGACGGACAGCGTCTGTTTCTCACTCTGCTGTCTTTAATGACACTCACACACACACACTCACACTCTGATTGGTATTATTTTTTCCCTCTCTCCCAGTTTGCGGTCGGGGGGCCACTTTTTTCCAGGCTTTAAAATCACTGACAGACAGCGAGACAGCTGGTTACACACACACAGGCAGTAAGCCGTTGTGGTTTTGTGGTCAGCTCCATTAACGGTGGTGGCGAGCTCCTCACAGGGAGAAATCTCAGACATAAGAGGGTTCAAACCCTCAGAGTCTGGACATGTGGACTAGTGGACTGCGGTTCAGATCTCCTTCTGCTCAAGAAAAACAGGCTGTTCTGAAGGTCTCCGTTTGGATCACCATCGTTTTCTTACAACCTTCATTCTTCATACATGGTCCAGAATGAAGGTCCAGGCTGTACCTGAAGGTCCAGATGGAATCTGATGATCCAGACTGTGACTTCAGTGACTAAATCACAGTGACACATCAGTTGGAAAAACTCGTGAGAGCCGGCAGATCCAGGACCTGGTCCAGGACTTCCCTCTACTGACAGTCTAATTCTGAAATGTTAAATGCATGCTGGGTAAACCTGAGTGCTCCTCACCTGGATGTAGTCCAGGATGAGCTGATGTCTGTGTTTGGCCGTGGACACTTCGCTGTCAGTGATGGCCTCCCGCAGTGCCTGCTGGGTAATCAGGGCGTCCAGGTCCAGGACGGAGGACAGACGGCAATACAGGCTGATGAACTTCTCTTTATAGGAGCAGAAGTGAACTGAGGAGAGAAGAGAGGGAGAGGAGTGAGGAAGAGGAGAGAATAAGTGTGTGTCAGTGTGTGTCTGTGTGTGTGTACCCAGTTCAAACATCTGCAGAGGGAGGTGCAGGAAGCCTGTCAGGGGGCTGTAGGGGTTGGACTGTCCAGGGGCGGAGCAAACGTCATCTGCCGCCGGCAGCAGCAGCAGGAAGGAGACGCCATGACCCAGCTCCACCACTTCCTGACTGTAGAGACGGAAGTGACAGGCCTGCACACAGATACACACACTGATTACTAAGTGGTACATCACATTCCTATGTACCTGCTGTCTGTGTTGTGTACCTGTAGTGTGTGGTGTTATGTGTGTACCTGGTGCAGAGGTAGGTTCATGTGCTTGAGCAAGGACTTGATCGCCGTCTGCAGCTCGTAGTACAACAAGGGGGCGTGGCTTTCCGTTATTTGCCCCGCCCCCTCACTGTCCTTGGTGTGGTCCTTCTGTCCTGCCGCCGACAGAGTCTGGATCCAGTCCCACTCCTCCCTGGACACACAACCACACACACACACACACGCGCACGCACAGTGTCTCACTTCACACTTTCCAATCTGTGTGCAATGGGAATGCAGCGCTGTGCAGCGTCCAGAAATTCTTGTGACAGAGGCCAAAGGGTTGAAATACCTTTACCCGTCCCTGTGCTCTGAGCCAATCAGATTGGACCTAACATAACACACACACACATCCACAAATATGGATGGAGAGATGGTGCCTGCACAACTCTCTGAGCGAGTAACTGTGTTGACAGGTGACAACAGCTGTCAGTATACAGATGGGAGTTGTGTGTCCACAGGTGTGTGTCTGCAGGTGTATCCACAGGTGTTTGTGTGTGTGTACCTGGAGACGTTGGCGTTGTCCCGTATGCGGCTGTGACAGAGCATGTTGGGGGTTCTCTGGGACACCAGGACTCTGATCTGGTCTACCGAGCTGCTGAGCTTCAGGTAGCCCAGGTAGAGTCCGGGGGCCAGTCGGTGAGTGCTGCGCCGCTGGTACGCCAGAATATCCTGGAGACAGAGACAAAGACACAGACTGTCAGGCGGTGCCTCATCGCAGTGACCACAGTCTGGCCGGGCTCCGCCCCTTCGTCACCTGTATGGTGATGATAAGAATGTCGAGGGCGTACGGCTCCTCGGGTGTGGACAGCGACTTCCTCTGGCTCTGCAGTTTGGTCACCTGCATCCACTTCCCGCTGAACAGCGAGTGCTGGCTCTCTGTGTCGCGGATCGTCACCAGCAGCACGTTGCCATGGCGATCCTTAATGGGCTCGTAGTGGACCCGGCCCAGGTTGTGCGTCCCCAGGAGGTTCTGCAGGAAGCGGATCACAGGTTAGGGGGCAGCAAATCATTAAACACACAAACAAGCTGCAGAGAGAGAAAGATGATTTATTATTGATTTATTGATCTATTGATGAGAGGATTTCTTCTTTATCCTTAAATCTATCAATCAATCAATTCATCTATCTATCCGTTAATCTATCTATCATTACTGTCTATCAGGAGCTGTGGTGATTTTATTGTGGAGGTCAAGTCAATGTCCTGTATTTTATTTTGACGGAGGCCGACAGGAACACCTAGTCTTCAGTTATTAGATTCTGATGCTCACAGACAAACTGGTGTAAAAGGGCACAACTCATCACAGCTGGATCAAACCAGTGTGGGTCCAGATCAGGAGGTTTGTGGTCCCGACCTGCATCTGTCCAGCGGCAGTCAGCATCTTGTGCCTGGCCTGCAGGGTGGAGGACGAGGACATGGACACCGACATGCTCTGTCTCAGCCACCGGACGTCCTCCCACATACAGGACAGCTGCAGAGACACAGAGGGACGGCCATTAAACTGCCGTTGTGATGTGTTTGATGGCAGCATCTCCATCTCAGTCAGTCGTCTACTCTGGTCTGATCCCACCCCTGCTGATTCGGTCATTATTTGATGGTTGTTGTCATGAAGACAGCAGTACCTTGGTGAACCAGAGGAAGTCCTGCATGAGGGAGCTGCTATAGGAGTCGTCCACCTCCACGATGGGGATCTGGTCCTCTGCCGTCACCAGTAAACTGTCCTTGTGGTAGAAGACGGCAGCCAAGTAAATCCCCCTGCAGACACACAGGGTGGTTCAAGCCGGGAAGGTGGCACATGATGTCATTATAGACACGCCCCCAGCGCAGAGACAGACACAAACCTTTTCAGTGTCTTTACAAACTTGTTGGAGGAGTTGAAGAGATGCTTGAGGCTCCTGGACACTGACTGCTTCCTGCTCGGGTTCAGAAGTTTCGAAGTGTCTGAGGACGAAGAGAAAGGAGAAGAAGAAGGAAAGAGGAAGGAGAGGAAGGAGTCAGTAGTTGTAGTTCATTGTGTTTCAAACACCTCCAGTTCCTCCTCTTGTATGTTGATGTGTGTTTATTGTTTATGAGGTCAGAGGGGTTGAGTCATTCTCCTGTGTTGTCTATCAGAGTCTGAGTCTTATCTCCTTCATTCCTTCTTTGTCCCCCCCCGTCCAATGAGCGATGCCAATCTCCAGACCGCAGCCCCCCTCGTTACTGTGGCTAATTAAGCGTCCCATAATTATGTTGTGTAAACAGGCGGCAGACTGACGCTGACGGACAGACCACATGATGAAGGGAGGGGGCGGGGCCTATTATGTCCCTGAGGTCAGACAAGCTCCTCCCCCTCAGGTGGGGAGCATTGTGTGTCTTGTTTTATCTTTTTCAGTTAAAAGAGACAATCAGCTGACAAATCAGAGGTCATACTGTGACGTCCCCTGACCCTCAGTCCCAGTCCTGCAGGCGCCTGCTGGGAGTTTTGATGTTTTCGGTTTGTGTGTCTGTTAGTGCGTCACTGTTCTGCTCTGCTCCTCTGCTGCAGCTCTGTCATCTTTAAACCTGGTCTTTTTGAGTCTGTTGGAGTGAAGCTGTCGTCTGCCTCACGGTAATGAAGATCCTTACGCGTTGCAGGACGACCTTTACCTTCCCGCCGCCTCCGAATCATTACACAACCAGAGCTGCAATGGCCAGTCGGAGAAACTCCTGAACACTGAGTGTTTTCAAAAGGCCATTCAGCAGCAGCCTGACGAACACACACACACACACACACACTCTCTCTGTGTGTGAGCTGTTATGTCAGTGACGGCTCAGGCTGCTGTATAAAGTCTCAGTGTGTTAGCGGCGCTGGAGGCTAACTGACTCTGACAAGTGGATAATATGACAAGAGCTCTGCGGCCTCCTGCGCCGTGCTGCACGGCTCTCTGGGTAAATAAAGAAATGAGTTTAGGTTGGAGCGAGCGGAGATCATGATTGGAGCTGATTAATGAGGCAACCGCCTTTCCATCTGACGGGGGTGCGGAGGGGTCCACGGCTGGGAAAGCTCTTCCCGGGACAAAGTGAAGAGACTGAGTGACACAAACAAGGATCGCTCTGTTAAATGTCGTCGTCTCACTTTCTGGAAAAGTTGCATGTTGTCAACGTTGCTAGGCAACAAGAGCTGCACTTTTTAATGCAGCGGTGAAGGCGGGAACTGCTGGTGACACAAAATCCTCCACAGCTAGGCCGACCATTTTCATTTCAGTCTTTGAAGGACCAGACCATCGTAGACCAGGACCTCTGGAGAACTGAATCTGCCTCAGGGACTGAAGTGGTCTCACTGAGTCCTGGTCCTGGATCAGAACAAACGGTATCCCTGGCAGCACTACTGCTTCCTGTGTTGTTGAGCGTTCGTCTCTCGCCTGGTCGTGTGTTTGAGATGATGTCCATGAAGATGTTGTCTCACATCAGGACCGTTACCATGGTGACAGCATCACAAACTATCAATGATCAATTACATGTCCAAGAAGTGACGGACCATGTGTGTATGTTTTATGTGTGTTTATATGTATTGTGCGTGCTTTATGTGTTTTTGTGTGTCTTACGGATGTGAACTTTCTGTTACTGTTCCTCTGAATGTGGTCCACTCTGTGTGAAAGTTGGCGTTTCCTTTGACTCCACCTCCAGCAGCGTCCCTACCATTGCAGTGTGACGGTGGTACAGTGGTTAGTACTGTGTCTGGGTTTGAACCCCTGGGTCTTTCTGTGCGCAGTTTGTTGTTCTTTGTTCTGCAGAGATCTGGTGAGCTAACTTGTGTTTAGCTCCACCTCCCAGGACTCACCTCCACAGCAGTAGTGTGTGTGTGTCGCTCGGACCTGCTGCAGTAGACGCTCCATGGCCTCGATGTGGCCCCGCCTCTTCGGCTCCCGACCATCACTGTCCCTCCAATCTGAGGAGACAAGAGGAGGACAGACCCTTCTCTTCATCACTTCTCATATTTAAATAACTGGATTTTTTCTCTGAGGTGTTACTGACTCTGAAGGATGATGATGATGAACTGTCACACTAAAATATCTCGGCTGCTGCTGATTTATTTCAACAGGATTAGTGGTGTAGTCGTGCTCTCACTCTGCGTTGTCTTTTCTATCTTTTTAAAAGCCAACACCCACGCACACAAACACAGACATCCATACAAAACCAGACAAATGCACAGCTCAAGGCTCAAACATTCAAGTGCAGAGAGAAAGGGAGTCGTGACGGAGAGATGCAACTGATGTTCTGCCCTGAGGACCTGAGGACGCAGCATCCAGATGATTCACAGCTGACTCACAGCTCATCACCAACCAGTAGAAAACATCTCATTATCATCATCCTCATCACCATCATCATTATCATCATCATCCTCATCATCATCATTATCATCATCATTATCATCATCATCCTCATCATCATCATCATCATCATCATCATTATCATCATCATCCTCATCACCATCATCATTATCATCATCATCCTCATCATCATCATCATCATTATCATCATCATTATCATCATCATCCTCATCATCATCATCATCATTATCATCATCATTATCATCATCATCCTCATCACCATCATCATTATCATCATCATCCTCATCACCATCATCATCACCATCATCATCATCCTCCTCCTCCTCACCATCACCATCATCATTATCATCATCACCATCATCACCATCATCTTCTTCACCATCATCATTATCATCATCACCATCATCACCATCATCAGCACCATCATCATTATCATCACCATCATCCTCCTCATCATCATCCTCATCATCATCACCATCATCATCATCATCATCCTCATCATCACCATCACCATCATCATCATCATCATCCTCATCATCATCATCATCCTCATCATCACCATCACCACCATCATCACCACCATCATCATCCTCATCATCATCCTCATCATCACCATCATCATTATCATCACCATTACCATCATCACCATCATCATCATCATCATCACCATCATCACCATCATCACCATCATCATTATCATCACCATCATCACCATCATCACCATCACCATCATCCTCATCATCACCATCATCAGATGGCCTGATTTATGTCTCTGAATCAGGCTGTTCACAGACATTTGGGGTCTAGGTAAAAACAAAGGGGGCCCCAGTCTCATTAATTATTACATCAGGCTGCTGATGCTTAATATTGACCAGATTTCAACAACATTATCAATGAACACACAACACCAGTCTGTAGAATCGGCCAGCTCAATGTTTATCACAATGTTTTTAATAATAAAATCAGCTCCAAAGCCTCTAATTCTCTAAATATCTGATTGTCTTTATTCTGTCAACACAATAAACTCAGAAACTTACAGGACACTAATATGGTTCATCAGTTTACAGAGGCCGTTGAGGTAGAAACAACAAACTCACTGGAAGGAGCTGCAGATGGAGGGAGGGAAGAGGCAGGAGGACCCCAACCCTTCATGTTGTAGGCCGACACTCGAACATAGTAGAGCCGACCCTGAAGGTGAAAAACATTACATTACTAAAAGACAAGTTGAGAAGTTTCTCCTGAGAGGACTAAAGTCCAAACAGCCTAAAGACCGAGATGAATTTGAAATGATTTTTGGTTCTTAAAACCACGAACAGATCTTCATATGGATATCAACTTTCAAAATAGAAGACAAGAGAAGTTAAAATGTGGACCTTTAATATAAGTTCTGGTCTTACATGATATACATTCTTTCATTATCTGGATCTCAGTTGTATCTCAAGGAGAAATAAATGTTCCAGCTCTGACCTTGTTTGATTGCCTTCAGCTCTGCAGTTTATTCAGATGATTCAAAGTGCTGGAACATTTATGAAATATGTGTGAAGGTGAGGGAGACAGAAGAGGCAGACCAACATGCCTCAAACTGTTCCACCGTCAGAGCTGGAGTTATTCTGCTGCAGGAACAAAACGTCCTAGACCAACACGTCTGTGTGTTCTTTATCATCAGGACAGTTTGGACTAAATGAAGTCAAGTTGCTGTGAATCTTTCTGTCTTAATCTCTTGATTGTTCTACTTTAAACTGTAGACCTGAACCCTGTTGTGTTGTTGGTGTGCTTGTTTGTTGTGTTGTTGTGCACCTTTTTGTGAGTTTGGTGAAAATTTTGTGTTTGTTTTTTTTTATTTGTAAGCTCTAATTAGCCAGCAGGTGAATTAGCCTTCATGCAACACAATCTGCTGTGCTAACAATGCTAACGATGCAAACAGGAGTGTCACAGTGATTAAAGCATCGGCTCTCACCGTCGTCAGGCTGCTGATGGTGAACTTAAGCGTCTGCAGATTATCCAACACCAGCTCTCCAGCAAGCAGAGAGAAATCCTTCAGACAGCTCCACTCCACTACACACAGACACACACAAACTCCAGGGTGAACAAAAAGCTAATTTTTCCATTACAAATCAATTGTTCATCTTGAAGGAAGGAAATCGACCCTCAGGGTGCTCAGGGCCCCGGGGCCTCAGGACAGACAGAGACAGTTAGAGACTGACCAGATCCCAAAACCTCTGGGACCTGGTTTGTCTGTGTGTGTGTGTGTGTGTGTGTGTGTGTGTGTGTACCTCTGTATTTGGTCACTACAGTTGAGTTGAGACATTGCGGCTCCTGGAAGGTGACGGTCAGCGTGGTGCTACTGCTCACGCTCAGACGGACCATAGATGGGGCCTCCGGGGCACCTGAGCAGGGGCAGGGGGAGGAGCCAGAACATCAACAAAACAAGGAAGTCTCTCCCAAATAAACAATAATAAACAATGACATCAGCCACTGGCAGTGAGGTGGAGCTCTGACTGTTGAGCTGCTGGTTATTGATTGGTCTGAAAATGTCAGACAGGAGGAGGGGGGGGGGGGGACGGCAGCTCGTCAGCTGGATCTGAGGTCATTACTTTAGATTTTAACCTTCAAGTGCTGTTTCTCCTGCTGAGGGAGAGGAATCATCAGATTTAGAGAATTCTTCTCCCTTCAATGTGTGTGTCCGGACTGTTTAAATAAAGGTTGACTGTATGGCACAGACTCACGTGCGTGCTGGAATCCGGCCTTCATGCGTTTGTACAGTTTGCTCCTCCACTCCCAGGCTCTCAGCTGTTTGTGCTTGTGACAGGCCTCCAGAGAGAGGCCGTCCCTCTGAGCCTGAGCCGCCAGGTCGGCCGCCCGCTGCTCTGCCTCGACCACCAGAGAGCTCAGGTGAGCCTCCCGACTCTCCACGCTCACAACTGCAACACAAAACACACACCATGTCACCTGGTGGGCGACCTGAGAGCATGAATGTCACGACAAGCACAGATTTGTGTTTCATTTTCATTTTAAATCACGTGAGTCAATTCAGAGCATCCTGCACTTTGTTCTATAATCTGAATTCATTTTCTGTTCGTTATCATTACGTATACATTTACTTTGTTTTGTGTTTTAAAAATCCTGTTTGAAATTTTTGGAAGCTTTTAAATGAAGTTCTGTCAATAAACTGAGCAGAGTGGGGCGGTCAGCAGCAGCCATGTTTGAAACCTTGAGGTGTCAGCAGCAAGCTGCTAACGGCGGCTAATTGAAGAGGATGTAAATTAACAGGCTGCAATGTCGGGGTGGGGGGCTCACACAGGACCGCATTGTCTGACTGAAATGATGGGAGGTGTCTAAATATAGACCCCCCCAGTCCTCAGGGGCCCCAAGGGGCCTCGTAAATTAACGCACAGCCAACGTAGGTGAGCTCAGATTAACGCACACAGAAACAAAATACTGTCACACAATAGACACACACAGACCAGACAAATTACAATATCACAGCGTGTTTTATTAAATTTTTTTTTTTTTGTTTTTTCATCTGATTTCATTCTGGAGTTAAACGTAAAACACGATGTGTGTTTCAATTTTTATTTAAATCAGAGCCGCACACATACATACACACACACACACACACACACACACACCATGTGGGGAAGTATGGAAACTGACCAAAGCACATGCTCAGAAAGACATGTTAACACACACACAGACACACACTCTGGCTGTCAGGCCCCGGCTGACTGATTTACTAGGCACTTGAGGAATGACATAAACAGAGAGCAGCAGGCCCCAGGAGGGAAAACAGCAGCTCTGTTTACTCTGTGTTTGTTTACAAGGATGGGATTGTACTGCCGCCCAGAGTCCAGGCCGCTGTTTGGAGAGAGCTCGCCGCCGCGGCCCGCAGCACAATAAATCACTTAGCTGTAATTGCCCCGGCGTTACATGCATCATTGGAAAAGTTAAACCATTAAACGACAAACCTTGTTAAAGCTGTTCAGTGGAGAGTCACGCAGGAGGCCCTACTGCTGTAAAGTGGCCACTGTTTCACACACACACACACACACTCACACACACACACACACACACACACACACACACACACACTCACACACACACACACACACACACACACACACACACACACACACACACACACAGTGGGGGCTAATGGGGGTTTTCAACAGTAAGGTAAGAACCACCTGTCTTTGTTGAGTTTACAGGAGACAACAGGGGGACTGATGGGAAAAACTTTGTGTGTGTGTGTGTGTGTGTGTGTGGGCAGGGGGTGTGGGGTGGGGGGGGATAGCAGGCTCATTCAGGTCCAGGTAGAGGAGACCCAGACTGGGCAGCAGACACAAACACAGGCCCTGTCTGAACCTCTGCATCACACACACAGTACAGACGATGTTTATATATATCCAAATAGTATGTACATTGTTTAGTTAATGTAAATGTAACTAACTTAAACATATTTAACTTGTCTCTTCTTCTGCTGTTTCATTAAACTCATCTCTTCTTCTGATGATGCCGTAGGACAACCCCCCCCCCCAGACTGACTGAACGATGAAACAACATGGAAGATGAATGAAAGAACCGTAGTCCTAATCCCACCCAGCGGAGGGGGGTGGGGCCAATGGTGGCGTACTCACAGTGGGGACTCTCCTTGCCGCCGGCCTTCAGCAGCAGCTTGGCGATGGGCGTGTTGTTGGTCATGATGGCAATGTCCAGTGGTGTCAGGCCCTGACTGTTGGGGGTGTTCAGGTCCAGCTCCTCTGCCGAGAACTGGTACAGAAGAATCTGCACCGTGTCCAGGTCCTGCTGCTCCACGGCCTCGAAGATACAGTCAGTGCCCTGCATCGTCTGGAGAGACAATTGTCCACGGTCACCATGGTGACACAAACATCACCCTCTTAGTTCAGAAAAACTACAAATCAAATGATGAACAGGAAGCTGGAAACAGCTCATTGACTGAATCTGTATCTGGTTACATGACATCATGATGTCACTGTTTCCCTTTGACACTTTGACTGCACTGAGCATCGCCTCAGCTCTGACCGTTCACCGATGTGTGGGTGAGATATGTAGCCAGTCTCATGATGTCAGAGACAGCAAGCTCTCCAGGCGGCGGCGGCTCGGAGATCGAATCAAAGACATGACAAATGAAGGGACGGGGGGGGGCAGGCCCTGAGGACGTCCTGGTAACAGGATTAGTGAAGGTCCCAATGAAATCATCATTGATCCGTTTGTTCAGAAACAGGGTTTCCCCTCAGCCCCCACACCTGACCATAAACACCTGCTGAACACGACTGTGGAGCTGATCCATTAAAGGTCAAAGGGCCACGGGGACGAACTTACCGTGGACCCCCCTTTGTTAACTAAAAATAAAGAAAGTCTTCAGTCCAGAGACAGAACAGAATCTTTATGGGGACATAAACAGAATCCACCTCAGAGTAAACGTTAAAAACATTACATATTACATTAGACATTACAAAATCTTAAGAGGGGAATTCTGATTGTTTGTCAGTTTGAAGACAAAATGGTGCTTTGAACTCACCGAGGCCTTGCGGAGACGATCCGTCTTGCCGAAGAAGTAGGCATCTTCGAAGGAGGAAGTGCTTCCTCGCAGTTTCTCTGACAGATTCCTGTAGAGGCGCTTGGCGGCGCTGGGAGAAGCCGGCCCACCGGGGCACTTCCTGGTTTGGGACAACTGAAGGTTCTGCATCTGCTGGGTCATAACACCCGGAAGACGTCTGTTGGGATGAGATGGGGGGATGAGATGGGGGGACGGGAGGGAGGGAGGGGACTCAATAAAGACTCTGTACACTGTAACAGGAGACAGAAGCTCAGAAAACATCATCATCAGGTTGGTTTCTGGATAATTTATGGTGTTCAGAGAAGAGCTGTCCAACCCAAAAACAATAAGACAACAAACAGCTGATCTGAATAAACATCACCACAGGGACATGGGGGGGCAAGCAAAGCAAGCAAATAGGTTTGATAACTGTGCTCCGGAACTGTCTGTTCAGTCTGGCAATAAATACACAGCCTGAACAGTGTGTGTGAGTGTGTGTGTGTGTGTGTGTGTTACATTTAGTATTTCATAAAACAAAAACCTGGACATCGTCATAAAACAAGCTGTCTTCACTGACACCTGAGATGATCCACATCCAAAGACCAGGTCCAGATCCAGAGACCAGATTCACATCATCAGGTCAGAGACAGACGGTTTTATCGTCATACCTGTCTCACCCCCCGGACCACCCCCCAACTCACACCAGTACAGTATGTTTATCTACACAGTTCAACAGGTTAGATCCTAACCCACACACACACACAGTAGGTCCGCTCCATTGGTCACAATTTCTAAATCCTACAATACCCACAATCCTCAGTGGCTGTTGCCATGGAGAGGAAGAGCTGTGAATCAGGACTGGGGCTTCATATCTCAGCGGCTGGATTCATCCAGTAAAAAGCTGCTGGGGTTCCCTCAAAGTCTGATAAGGATTGGATGGTTCTTCCTGAAATGCATCCTGGGAGTTGTAGTTGTTAGCTGTGTCAGAAAACATCCGGTTTTCTAACACAGCTTTTCATGAGTCTAACAACTCTGGAGGAGCTGCGGCAGCATCACAACATGACTACATAACTGTAGTCATGTTTCATAACACAACTATACACAACTACACAACTGTACACAACCTGTTGTACTGGATTAAATGTGAAATCTGATACGTTTTTCAAATTGTCCTGGAAACCTTGTGTTGTGTGTGTATGTGTGCGTCCTCACCTGTCCAGACTGAGTGAGGATCGGGAGGTTCCCGTGTAAGACTGGGGCTTCTTGTCTTTGATCAGAGCATCTCCAGCCGGTCTCTGGTTCCACCTCTGGGCCAACCGAGAGATCTTACTGTCAGACCTGACACATACACAGACACACACAGACGCACACAGCCACAGACAAACACAGACGCACACGGCCACAGACACATACGGAGGGAAACAGGTAACAAACATCTGTCACTAACACACAGTTTATTGACAGAATCAGAGGAACAGGCTCAAAAAGTTCTCCCTCTTCATCTTCCTCCTCCTCTTCCTCACTGTGAAGGCGCTTCAGCCCAAAGTCAAAAATTCCTGTCACATTTCTTAAAAACCTCGTCGTCTTTCCTTTGTCATTTCAAACTGTCCGAGACACTTGTTACCATCACATCTGAGAGGAAACTGGATTTCCTCTGACCACCTCATCCTGCAGGGACCTGTACGACATCCTGCTGGACTGCAGCAGAAATTCAACACAGAAAAGATGAAAACGAGGATCCCCGTGGTCCAGCTCGCGCTGAAAAAGATCTCAGTCCTGCTGCAGAACCCAAACATGAAACTAATGTGGTCCACAGAGACCGAGACCTGAGCGGACACCTGTCGGACCAGAAGTGATGCACAAAAGTTGCCTTACACTGAAAATCATCTGTCGCCGTACGGACAGATGTGAAACGCAGCTCAAAGACTTTGTACTCACAGGAGGACTGATCCTCTGGAGGGGGACAGCAGCAGATCTCGCCCAGAGTCTGAGCCTCCTACGCTGGGTTTAATCTCTCTGGCTGATGCCTCCTGGCTGCCGGAGCTCCACTGCCCTGGATCATCTCCACAAAGTGTGTGTGTGTGTGTGTGTGTGTGTGCCTGTCTCTATCAGCTCCTACTGTGGAGCTCCGGCTCCGGCGGATTGTGCTGATCACCTGTTCACCGGCGAACACATCGCAACACATCCACACACAGACAACAGCAAGGAGAGTGAATGAGTGGAGGAGTGGGGGGGGGGGAGGGGGGACAGAAAGAGAGACAGAGGGAGAGAGAGAGAGAAAATCCAGAGATATGAACACACACACACACACACACAGAGTGCAGTGACTCTGTGGACCGGGTGGAGGAGGAGCAGCAGCTTCAGCCTTTGAAAAGACTGACAGTAATATTATAAATACTAAAATTGTATTTACTGATGCTGTAGAGAAAACAAAATGTAATAAGACTCAGAATGTTGGAGTCACAGCTGTGACATCTTTTCCTGTTTGATTGGCTTGGTTAATTGTCACCTGTGTAACTGATCAGATGTAAATATTGATCGATCTTTGATCATCAGTGGAAACATCTGTGTATCGTTCACATCATTCAGTATTCACAAAAACATGTAACCACGGCAACTTGTGTTTTCTTCACCGCTGACTGAAGCCTGACCACACACTGTGACGTTCTGCTGTTCAGCAGAGTGTGTGTGCAGCTGTTCACTCAGTAGAACTCATGCACAGCAACGTTCCTGAACGTTCCTGAACGTTCCTGAACATCAGTCCTGACTCGGAGTCTCAGACAGTTTTGTTTCTGAAGGGTTTGATTAAAGCGTCAGTTCACTCTAATGAAAACACACCTCTTCTAACCAAACAGCCGCTGCAGGTATAACAAGCAGCTATTTCCCGCACTGACATAAATGGGAGAGGACACTGTAGCACCACACACACACACACACACACACACACACACACACACACACGGGTTGGGAGTATATTTGCAGAAACACCAGTTCAGGTTGAACGTGAACGTTGAATGTCTGTATATGTGTGTGACATAGAAACCTGTTGTTCCAACCTTTTTGTTCTTCTTATCTGTCAAAACAGCTGCTTCATTGGCTGTATACAGGAAAAGAACATGTGTGTGTTGGGTGGTGTTAGGTTGTTGAGCGTTGTATTGTTTGTTGTGATGTGATGAATGTTATATTGTGAAGTGTTGTACAATGTGTTCTGTTGTGGTGTGTTGTGTAAACAGCAGAGGATGATTAGTCAAAGACCAGACCGGCAGAGACTGAACTAATGTGTCTGACCCCTGGACGGCAGCTGACTGTTTGGGGACTATTTTCTGTGACGTATTGATCCTCATTTCCTGCTCGTGGGAGGATGGACTGTGAGCTCAGAAGAGGAAGCTCAAATACGTACACACAGTAGAACAGACTGAACACACTCTTTTTTACACAGCCTCATGAAGGCTCGACCAAACTGCTGAAAGGACTGGAACTGGACACACACGCCATGCTTTCACCTGCACTTTACTTTTTTATGATTTTACCCGTTTTTATTATTAGTTATTAGTTAGTTATTATTATAAGTATTTGCTGATGCTGCTATTTTATCTTATTGATCCATTATTTTATACTTCTAAGTTGGAATGCTCCCAAATCCCATATGGTTGTGTAGAAATATGCAATGAGAATAAAAAAATCTATATATCTTTGTAATACAGATGTAACAGGTCAGTGTTGTGTGTCCAGATGTGTTTTACTGAGGAACAGTTAGATTCTATTGAATATTTTTCTGTCGCATCATCAGAAATCAGCAGCTCCATCAGGAGTTTGGCTCCTGAACCTGCAGCCGCCACTGAGGGAGAAGCTGCCCGGAATGAAACAAATTCAACCAACTGCAGCTGCGATGCTGTTTGGACAACAAAAACAACTCTAAACAATAGATGTGCCAACATCCTGCCGGGCTGCGGCGAGCAGACTAGCCCTGCCACTTCATTGGCTCAGAGCTGCCTCAAGATCGCACTGTTTCCATGGTTCCCATTGGAGAGCAACAGGTGAGGGAGAGCAAGGGGGCAGGGAGAGAGAGAGAGAAATGAAGGAGGATTCGTTCACGCTTTCTTCAGGAACGACAGTGACATGTTTCACACATGTCATCAAAGCTACAGAGTTCTTGACATCATCCCAAAACAGGATCAACCCCCCCAACGGCATCAACATCAGTCCGTGAGCTGAACTCTGTTTTTAAACCAGTACAAACCATTTTTTCCTCTGTATTAAAACATCTGGGACAGCCCTTCAAAATAAAATACATGAATCCATGTCAAAGACAGGTGTGTGTGTGTGTGTGTTTCAGCTTTGTTGGTTATTGTATGAACTGCTGATTGGATTTGATCAGACCTCATCAGGTCTGGTAAGACAGAATTTGAATCAGAGATATGTGTCCTTTATTGGACACCTTAAAGTTAAATTTTTCTTCACTAATCTATCGGTCTTCGTCAGTAAATTTCTCTGTCTCTACATGCAGTTCCCCGAATGGTTGAAAATATAATTAAAGGTTGAACTTTCTAGTCTATTTTCGTTCATTCAATCATCATTTAAAAAATGAACATCATGTTGTGTTGAAGACTGTAAACCAGAGACTGAGACCATAAACTAATCAGGAAAACGTTTACTGAGGAGGAGGAGGGACATTTTCCCATAGACTTCAATATAAAGGAGGAGGGGGGACATTTTCCCATAGACTTCAATATAAAGGAGGAGGGGGGACATTTTCCCATAGACTTCAATATAAGGGAGGAGGAGGGACATTTTCCCATAGACTTCAATGTAAGGGAGGAGGAGGGACATTTTCCCATAGACTTCAATATAAGGGAGGAGGAGGGACATTTTCCCATAGACTTCAATATAAGGGAGGGGGAGGAGGGACATGGTCGATGGTTCAGTCCTCAGAGCTGCAGCTCTTCTACCGCTCATCAGCTCCAATAAACCTGCCTTTCTTTCCTCCTTTTCATCGCCATGGAAACACATAGCCAGAAGCCATTACTCTTAATGGCCACCTTGGGTCCCTCAGCATGTGTGTGTGTCAGTCATATAACGATTGCTGCAAAGTGATACACACTGCACACTCGAGCAGTTCCACTTGGACAAACCCCACGAGGTCCAGTGTGATATACTGATCTGTGTGTGTTGTGCTCATAATGTTGTGCGCTCAGTGGAGCTGCAGAGATGTGAAACTAACAGGCTGCGTTAAAGATGTGGATGTTCTGGTTGCTTGTGTATCACGTTGTGCTTCCATCTGACTCATTGTCCAACAACCTGAACAACATCTCACCCCATCACAACACACTCCAGTGTGTTTGTGTGTGTGTGTGTGTGTGTGTTTGTGTCTTGGTTCCGGGGGTCGAGGGAGGTTGAGTTGTTAAGTGGAGACAATAAAAATGTTCAGGGTGACAGGAGCAGTGAAAACACAGCTGTGGGGGTTTGTTGTTGCAACATTGTGTTCAAATGTGTGTGTTAGTGTGTGTGTGTGTGTGTGTGTGTGTTACAGAAAGATAAAGTGAACGTAAATGTTCTTTGAGCTTCAGTTAAACTTGTTTACATGTGTACAGACTGACACGCGTTAACCTTTTACAGCCACCTTAATATTTTAAAACGTGTCCACAGAAATGAAACGGACTTCAGTGATAAACAGATTAATGAAGTTGTTTCAGATCTGGATCAGCCCGACTATGACCGGAGCTCTGCTGTTTTACTTCTGTGTGTTTATCAACCGAGCAGCCAATCGGTCAATCAATCATCACTGTGAACACCGTCTGTCTGTGGATGGAGATCGTTTTCATCTGTTAATCAGTTTCATTATAAAATAAAAAATAAACAATAACTAAACATTACTGAACTGCAGAGGTGTGTTTGTTTTAGAGTGCTGAGTGTACGCACACACAAATTACTGCTGCATCGGCCCACTCACATTTCAATTAATTTAACGTCAGCTTCAATGGAGCAAAACCTCACAGATAAACACTTATTGAATACTAAAGAATAAATACCTGCAGGCATATGAACACACACACAAACACATAGACACACACGTGTACACAGTGTGGGTGAGCAGACTGCATCATAGAGCAGAATGAAAAGGCAGCCGGGTGAACTGTAGAGATCGACAGGGAGCGCGCTCAGATCAGAGGCTGACACATTTGACAAACTGTTTCACAGATCTTCTGGAATCAGGTGGGAATAAGAAAGAAAATCGTCTTCATGTGCAACAGAACAGGATGCTGTTTGGATGAGACATGACGCAGCAGCTGACAGTTAATGATTGTTGATTCACCCTCAGGAATAAAGCTTCTCTCCAACAGAATAAATCAAGAGTTCGAAGGACAGAGGCTGAAGATAAATATAAAAATAGAGCCTGAATCCACTGAAACAGATTTTCTTGTTGTATAAAACATTTTTTCATCTTGATTTGTGCGATTTGTCCATTCAGCCTCTTTACAGAGCTCATGGCCTTGAACGTACATTAGTGGTGTCTAAATATGCAACAGCATTCAATAACTATGACCAAAATTACATCCTTGACTGGAGCTCTTCTAAAATCGACGGCGAGGAAACAAGCCAAGAGCCGATGATCAAGGATGAGCGTGTCGCATCAAGACGTCACAGACCTCAGGTCAGATTTCAGGAGGAGGAAGAAGCTCCAGTTTTCAAGCTCTGATGTTTTCTCTTTAACATGAATCACTTCTAGTCAAGCATTGAAGATGAGTGGGGAGAGAAATATTTAAAAGGCCATATTTTAGCAGTCTTTTATTTTGAAGGGTGGATATCCATAAGAAGATATATTTGTGGTTTTAAGAACTAAAGTCCATCTCATGTAGTTTTACATCTCCTCTCTCTGCAGCTCCAGGAAAACCAGGTCAGTGAGCCAATCAGAGGAGAGGATCTGATCCTCTGTGTGCACAGTTATATGGACTTCATCTGGTTCACTGGCTCTGGTTGAATTTTAGATGTTCATGCTTCCTGATACTATTTCAGCAATAAAGAGGAACTGGGTGAATTTCACTGAGCTGATGACAGTAAACTATTCAGCCACACAGACCAGAGGAGACCTTGAGTCAGGACTTACTTTTTCCTGGTGTCGTATCTGCCCGTGGCTCCCAGACTCTGTGGAGGAGACAGAGGAGGAAATGATGAGTGTTGATTCAGGATCACACTGAGGTCTGTCAGATGATGCTTTAATCAGGTGTGTTACAACATCGACTCCACAAGTCTGACATCACAGATAGGGCAGCAGCAGCATCCTTTAGTTCGCACATGAAAACAGTATGAATGGCGTTACATCATCTGGTCATCATGTTTTTATGTCACTGAAAAAAGATGTGTTCTTCTGAAATACTTTATATTCAACATTTATTTTAAAATCACCCTTTTAAGTCTCTGTGTTTACACCGACCAAAGCCGATTAGATTACAGAGGAACTGGTTCTTTCTTCTGTCCTCCCTCTTCTCCATAGCAACAGTAACTGGGGCTCATGGGTAGTGTAGTTTGTTAACAGAAATGAGCCTAACCCTAAACCCTTTAGAGGACGATGGAAAGACGATCTGAGGATACATGAACATGAAATGACGGGAATCGTAGCACACAAACGTGAAGAGTTAACAGCGACTCCTGTTATGTCACCGTGTGGGAGGAACATGGCGGTTTGGGGGAGAAACTTCCTGCCATGAAGCCAAGTTCAAACAGCCTGATGTGAAACCACCTGGGAACTGAAGGAGACAGGAAGCAGCGGGGAGATGATGGCTGGTGCGATTTGACAGACGAATGAAGGCGGGATGTGTAGCGCCTTGCGATGAAATTACTTTGTCACCATGACAACTGGAGACAACGCTGCAAGGGAAAACTGTTAAATGTACACGGAGCCCCCTCCCTCCTTCATTGAGGAACAGCGCTCCCCCTGAAGTTCTAAACTTTGCCTCCTGCCGCAGTGACAGACCGTCTGCAGGTCACGGCCATGTTGATGACACCTCTCTACAGGCTCTGACCACACCCACACTGGTGCGGGGTTGATGTAATCATTTCCAAATGTGTACATTTCTGTCCAACACTTAATTGGGGATTTCAAAATAAAAGGTCCAGGCTACGACAGGACCCTGGAGTTTTCAAAATAAACGTTCCAGACTGAGCTGATTCTGGACGGCGAAGCAGCGACATGAAGGTTTGGTGTTTTCCTTCTCAGCTGAGCAACGATTTGGCCCCCACATCCCAAAAAATTTGATTATCATTCAACCCACAGGAGGATATCTGTGGCTGACAGATACAAAGGAAGACTGAGGCAGAAGGACCGACGGGACTGTTCATCAGCAACCTGAGGACAAAGACCTGATCCCCACTGACCTGACACTCAGTCAAACCTTCATCCCGCCACCGTATCACTTCCTCTTCGTTCTGCTGGTATTTCTGTGAATGTCAAAATAGCGACCATGTTTTGATGTCAGAGAACGCCCTTTGTGCCGGGAGACAACGGGGTGACAGATGTCGACCAGAGTCTGGCTTTAATTAACGCTGTCAGGTGATTGGCTGGGCAACAAGATGATGAAGGGTGGTGCTTAACGTTTCCTCTCCGATCCTTCACTTTATTTCTGTGGGCTTTTTGTAGGTCGAAGTTGGTGTGGCTGAGGGTGATGACTACTTTTTGTGACATCACAAAGCCCCAGAAGTCCTGACGGCTGGTTTTAAGGCTCAGTTTCTGAGTCCAGGCTCGGAGTATTTCTCTGTGGACTGAGACCTTTGATACTTTCACTGGATTAATATAGAAGTGAGACCTGATCTAGAATCAGAGACCACATGGAGGTCTACCTTTAGACCATGGTACAACACCTGACAGGACTAAAAACCCACAGACATAAAGTGGAACACCAGACCAACCACCTGAACCACCAAGTCTGACAACTGGACCACCCTTGGCTTAAACATAAATAAATAAATTAATAATAATGATAATAAATTTTATTTATAGTGCGCTTTATATTTAAAACAATCTAAAAGTGCTTGTTGGTCTTTGCAGAGGGGGCCGTGAAAATCCTGAGTGTAATGGTCTGTTCTGGTCCCTGATCAGGACCCTCAGTCACTCAGTTCTAGCGTGGAGTAATAACCTGGTTCTCCATCTACCTGGCAGACTTCACCTCTCTACCACTAATTTGAACTAATATAACCTCACTCTCTCAGATACACTCACCACACTCTCTCTCTCTCACACACACACGGCCAATCGAGGCTGACCGCAGACAGCTGAGTCTCTGCCCCCCTTCCTGCCCCACTACTTCTCAGTTCACCTTGCTAATTTGAACAAGGCTTTATTTTGGTATTCGTCAGAGGCTGAACTGTAGCGAGCTTGTTGGCCTCTCCCGGGTTAATTAGTGCAGCAATGCCAGCATTCATGGCCGGACGAGGAGCCTCCAGACGGGGGAGGCCGAGCCATCCCTCCTGGCAGTGGCCGCCGGTTCTGGCAGCTCTATGAGTGCTGACTGGCAGGCTCATCTGCCGGATGAGTGACGGGCTGATAGGAGATCGATACGCTCGCTAACGCTCGCCACATTAAGATGGACTGGGGAAGGATGAAACTGCCGCATGGGAAAACCAGCGAGTTCTTCGGTTCACGAGGCGGCACCACATGAACCGCCATCATCTGTTCTGTGGGAACTCTACATCTAATGTTCTAGTCTGACACTAACTGCATCTTTTACAGTTCAATTAGGGAATTTATTGACCAGAAATTTGTGCGATAATAAAATGTTTAATGTTGCATCAATCTAATGATTAGCATTATTGAATCAACAATGATGTGTCTTTCTCACAGCATCACATATGAATATATATATATATATAATATAAAATCTACAATTTAATTTAGCCTTTGGATTGTTTTATTAAATATTGGCTTGAAGAACTTAAATCTGTAAAAGTAATTTGGATTCTGGGAAGTTTAAAAAAAAACTTATAATAAAAGTGGCAGATTACCACTTACTGACAATATTAATATTGAATTATTAGCCATCACTTTCACTCTTAGTAGCTGAGTGGCTTTGACTGCTGCTCTGAGTTGAAAATTTCTGTGCAAGAAATGTGCAACTGCAGCCCTTCACATTTGTTTATGTAGTCCTCTCATATCATGCTGACACACACTCCTGAGGTGGAGGGAAGGGCAGGGGCAGGGGCGGGGGCAGAGGCGGCGGCGGCGGCGGCGGCAGCGGCAGAGGCACCAATCATCCGCTCTACGCTGTGTTTTTTCAAGGGATTAGGCTTAATAAAATGGCAGGCTGAATTTATGGAGCTAATATTTCATGGTGGGGTGATTCATGGAGGATTTGGTGCAGCAGAGCAGCTTAATGGATGTTCAGAAAGACTTGCTTGACTTGTGCCCTGATATGATTAGCCCCACGGGAGCATGGCTGCTAAATACACCACTGTGTAAGTGTTTGTGAGTTTTAGTGTACAAAGACGGCAGCTGAGAAAAATGTACAAGTAAACAGGACACATACACAAATCCCTCCTGTACTGGACTCTATGTATGGGGCATGTATTTATTCTATATGGACAAGATGATGGTGAACAAACCATGTTACAGCATCACCTCATCTGTCAATATTCAACCACTGATCTGTGCTTTAATCAATCAATCAATCAATCAATCAATCAGTTCTACCTGAGCAGATGAACTGACCAAATTCTAAGTTGTTTTTCATTTTAAACATGTTTATCAGATTTTTGAGAAGTGGAAAAGTATCCCGACACTGGACGGGACGATTCTGGACTGAAAACAGGAGCTGAAAGTGCTGCTGTAATCAGACCTGACAAGTAAAAGTCACCGTTGACCTGAATGTTGTTCAGCAACAAGATGAACCTGAGACAAAGCTGAGATAAAAATAAAAATAAAAATTTGTATGTTGAAATTACATCAAAGAATACAAACTGTCTGTTAAAATTGTTTTTAAAATGTGAACTGACAACTCTCCATGTGCAACAATGAACACACATTATCTGTACAACACTCACAAGATGCTGCTGTTTTTAGTATTATATTTTATCTATCTTTAGTTTTCTCATCTGTTCTCACTGTGCAGTTGATTTATGTTAATGAGATGGATTTCAGACTCTGAGACACTGAGATAATGCCGGTCTGAACAGTCAAGACATAACTAAGTTTTATGTCAACATCAGTGAAACAGCTTGCGGCATAACATAGAGTCAGTCTGAGCAGATTAAAGCTCACAACCTGAAAAGGTTTGATGCGTTTTGATGGATCTAGTTCAGATTTAGAACCATAACTGACCTACGTCTAAATCCAGACGCGGGTCTGGACTGAATGTGTCAGTCATAAGACAACTGTCTGAACTCTATGGAAATGTAGTCTGGGAGCCAGGGTCGGCTAATCTACAGAGAATATAACAACCACAACAAAACACACACTATTCAGTTTGTCGAAGATGAATCATATGTTTCACAGTATCTATCTGAATCAGCACTGTCAGCCAGCAGCTCAATTTACTGCCTGAATCTCCTCAGGCAATAAAACACTCTGTTTGTGTGTGTGTGTGTGTGTGTGAGAGAGAGAGAGATGGAGGAAGTAAGACAGCTGGTGTCTCAGTCTGATTAAACTGTAAAGGTTTAAAAGCTTGAATCTCAGAGAAAAGTCAATTTATTCATTGAATCTTACTGGGGGAGTCTGATCAGAAAACAACAGCCCCCCTCCCAACAAACCAACACAAGAACACAGGGAGTGAGAAGCAGAGGAGCTCGCCCCCTGCTGGAGCTGAGGCAACTAACAACTGCTGAGTCAACACGTCATGAAAACGAACAGCTGTGACATCACTGAGATCAGCTGTGACTCTCATCACCTTCCTCCACAGGTGAAACGAGCGGAGCAGCGGATGATGGTCAGGCTCATATAATCCAGGACAGAAGCTCCAGAGAAACCTGATTACACCAGTTAAATAATTAAAGGTCAGTCTGAGGCAAAGCTGCAGCTGACTGTTGGCCCAGAAACCAACAACAACCACATAGTTTTAGAGTTTCATCCAAATTTAGTCCAAATTCTAAAAGAATTGCGTTGCTGGTGTTTTGGATCTGGATCTGGTGTATATGAGGGAGAGATGAAGACAGGGGGACTGTTCATCAGGAGGGGACAGTCCCAGGAGGACGAAGGTTGAGGTGTCACCATCCTGCTCGTGTCCACCAGCTGCTGCGCCCTCTGTCCTACAGCCTGTTCCTGTTTTACAGCGGCAGAGTAAACACCCCGAAGCCACCAGCACGACTTTCCACCGCTGACCTGAGCATAGCAACCAAGACCACCAGCACAGGCGTGATTCTGTCTCCTGGCTGCCTCTGTTGACTGGAAATCTATTATTTACTGAGACAATGGAGCAGAATGTGAGAGGACACCAGCTGCACAGTGTTTCCACACAGACACTGTTACCAACAGTTGAGATACCAGAAACACACACAGTTCACTCCAGAGTCCTGATCCACCTGCTGGTTTCCTCTTTTAATCTGACAGACTATTACTGAGCCAGTTAGACCTTCTTCTAGACCACAGGTGGGTTAGACTGGGTCAGGGTCTCTCACGACCTGCACTAAATGATAATGAAGCAATGAGGAAAAGAGCTGGAGCCGCACAGTTCAACATCACAACAGATCCGTAACACAAACACACAAACTGATGCTTCTTTGATACAAGATCAAATGTGTCACAGCATTGTTGTACATTGTCAGCACCATGTGTGTTGTGGTGCTACAGACACACTCTGGATTACGCATCAACAACACACAGTGTGTTTCTGTGATACTGTGGTCACTCAGATTGGGATCCAGGATCTGGTGGACCTGCTGTGTTACAGACCACCTGTAGGACTCAGAATCCATGAGAGCCCAGTAGGCCACAGAGCAGGACCTGAAGACTACAGACCAGAGTGTGTGAAGAGGATCGTCCTGTGACTCACACAATACTGAGCCGTGACTCACTGTGACAGCCGAGGCGTTAAAATGAGTTAGAGAAAGGCCAGAGAGAGAGAGAAAGAGAGACAGAGACACAGAAAGAGTGAGCTCCATCAGTCTGTACATGCGTACGCTCACACACACACACGCATACGTACACAACCAGATATAAGTGCACTTCAGCACTGTTTTAAAACAGATGCCACTCAGAGTTCAACAGTAAAACTAATGCAGCTGAGTCTCAGACAGAAAATGGTGCTGAGAAACTGATCAAAGATGGAGGATGAGAATGGATGAACACACAGAAGTAAAGCAGCAGAGCTCCAGTCAGAGTCAGACTGATCCAGATCTAAACTAACTTGGTTCATCAGTTTATCACTGAAAGAGCTGATTCTCCAGTTTAAAGAGGAAACAGGAAGAACCATCAGAGAGCAGCTGGTGGAGGAGGAGACACTTCCAGGGGAAACAGGAAATAGATGAACAATGTTTACGGCGTATACATTATATGAACTTAGAACAACTAATGGAAACATCTCATCATGTTTGATGTGAGAAAGTGTCAGTGTTCCAAACACCTTCAACCAAAGGACTGTTGCCCGCCGTGGTGAAGACAGGTTCATAATGACTTAACATCAAAGACGGTGGACACCGGTGTCCTTACAGATGAAATATCATGTAATGTTTCTTGAACTACAGTTTTTGTGAAGTTAAACACTCACATGGATGTTTCTCAGCTTCCTCCTGCCTCTCTCCAGTCGACTCAGCAGTCTCAGATGTTGCTGCTCTCCCCGTGCCGGCTGCAGCAGTCGGTCGTCTACCGAAACCGTTTTCCTCAAGGCCGCCCGGTCGCTGCCGCATGCTGGTGAGCCCCCACCCACATCGACCAGGGGGAGGCTCCTTCCACCTCCTGCAACACTCCGTCTTGATCCAGGAGACAGATCAGGTGACCAGAATTCACGCTGCACGGAACCTGGACAAGAGAAACCAGAGACAGTCTGCTGTTACTGTACACCACACATGCACGCACACACACACACACACACAGAGAAAGTGCAGGAAACACTTGTGAACTTATTTTACTTCTGTTAAAAACATTACATAATGCCTCTTCTTATCGATCATCAGTTCCTGCAGTGTTGTTTTTCAAATCAAATCCAAAACATAAAATTTAACATAAACATCATTACTTGAGATTCTGATTATTTAGAGCGGAGAAAGGTGAGATGGCTTTAAGTTACATGTGTGTGTGTGTGTGTGTGTGTGCGCACGCTCTGATGTCAGACTGCAGGTGACTCCCTGAGCTGCTGCATTAAGACTACATGAGGAGAAAGACCCTTTTTAATTCCAAACACTTTTCTGTCATATGAGTTACCTTTTGTGTTAAAAATCAGCTCAAAAGCCTCTAATGCTCTAAATATCTGATTGTCTTTATTCTGTCAACACAATAAACTCAGACCAACTTCTCCTCACTGAGATCAGAAACATGCAGGACTGATCCAGAGACTTTGGATATACGAAGGCGGATGTTGGACAGTTTCGTCTCAGGAGGAGGTGTAATCCAGTCTGTATCTGTTTGAGCTACCTTTAAAGATGCTGGTGCTCCAAGTATCCTTTTTTTATCATGCTTCAGAATTTAAAGGACCAATCCCATAAAATGTGTATATCTAATGGTGGAAGAACAGAGTTGAGCTGTGACCCTCAAGACTATGACATCTCACTACTCAGCTCACATCTGGATCATTATAGAACGAAAGTCCCGTTCAGAGAAAACTTCAGCATTGATATGAGACTCATTACTACGACTGAGTTAGGGGAAAAAGTCCAGGCCTGGACTCTGAACTCCAGCTGGAGTCATGGCTCCCTCTGGTGGACTGAGGTACACATGAATTCAGATGAAGATGAAAACCTGGTCCTGGCTCATTGGACGTCAGGAGGGAAACTATATCGAGGACCTCCTTCAGTTTGAGACTCCTGTGTTTAAATATGTCAGACCTTCTCCTCCAGAGACTGGAGGAAGTTGGATCAGTTGAGTATTCACATTTTATGTGACGTCCAGATCTACATTTGGACAACAAAGATGTGAAAAAGCAGTATAGAGCTGAAGGTCTTGAGTGTCAGGACTGCGTGCCAGCTTCTTCTTCTTCTCCACTGAAGCTAATCTGGCAGAGTCAGAGGTGAAGCATTGTGAGTTTAAGATGTTTTTGTGGTTTTTCTTAAGCATTTACAGACACTGACCCTCTTCGTGAACTGTAAAAAGACACAGGAGGCTCAGAGTTCACATGTGATGCACAACAGACATCTGAGAGCTGCTGGGTCGTCATGGGAAGTTGAGCTGACAATATGTTTGGAATTCAGATGTCTGAGAGGATGACATCACTGTTGTTGTCATGTTTGGAATACAAAAAAAAGACTAGATTTTAAAATGTCTCAGAAACAAGAGAACCACATGAAAAGAGCCGCAATAATGCGAGACAAGAGGAAACAGACTCCTCACAAAGTTTAAAGACTCTGAGGGGAAAACACAAGAAACAAGATGAAGGACACAAAGAGAGAGAGAAGACAGATGGACTGGAGCTGTGTTTCTACAGGATCTGTTCTTGATGGGGGATTGTCCAACAATCCTGATTCTTCATGTTCACGTCTTTCCTTTCCTTGCTTCTTCTCAACCAAAGGTACACATTAATTAAGGCTGTATCACTCCTCTACAGGGTCATTTCAGCAGGATAATTATATTTGCTGTTTCTAATATTTTTTTCAGATTTTCTGTTTGCTCAAAGGAAATATCTTAAATTTCAGAAACAGTCAAACTTCCTTTAACCCTCTGAATCCCACAGGAAATGTCTCCTCCTCCATTAGGTGGTCTTTAGAGCTTTTATTGCTCCCTAATGTTGAGGTCATTAAGGGAGACTGAAAAAATTAACAGGTTTTTTATTTTTTATAAATAGTTTTCTTGATTTCAGGTTCAAGACGAACCAAGCCAACACACTGTTTTTGATGCCGTCTGTGTTTGTTCCATTGAGACAAAATCCTTTGACATCATGTTATTGCTCACTGCAGATATGAGACCATGAGGTGATGGAGTTTATTCTGACTCCTGAATGTGAAGCTCTTCATGAACAGAACAGAGGAGAAGCATATTTTATTCATCACTTATTCCTTCCTCATCAACACCATCTATAGACACAGGAGCCCACAACAGGAAGCCGCTGATAGAGAAGATTATTCTAAAGTCAACAACACGGAGCTGAGAGTCAGACACCTGATGGACGAGCGTCCACAATCTGGTCAACAGGAAGCTCATTATCATTCTCCACAAGGGTGGAGCTAACACAGGAAGCAAGGAAGCTGATGGCTGTAAACAGAGAGAGAGAGAGTGTGTGTGTTTGTGTGTGTACACCCACCTCTGACCATCCTTTGTTGGTGATCAACATGAGGCTATAATTGCAGGATCAGGTCAGCATCATCGTCACACAGGAGCTGGTCAACAGTGAACCACCTTCACATACAGTTCAAATGGCTGCCTTCAGGTGTTCCTAATATTTTGTCTACCCTTGTTGTTATACATGTGTGTCTCACTGAGTCCTGTCTCACCTGTTGAGGTCCAGTGGAGTCCTCCAGGACTGGCAGCAAGCCGCCGCCGTTTCCTGATGCTGATCCCGCTGTGGGAGGTGGAGTCCCCTGCTGAGGCCCCTGAGCTCAGTGCTGAGACAGGGGTGGATGACAGGGGGGGCGTGGCCAGATACGGCATCTCTCTCCCCAGGTCAGGACTGAAGAGGATGGAGTCCTTCTCTGATGACCTGAGGGAGGCAAAGCACAGATTTAGGGTCTGACCTGTGACCAAACAAGACATACTTCCATGCTACAATGTCATCATCTACAGGTCTACAGTTGTAAAGGACCCCTGACGGCCCTGGGCCCCTGGCTTAGGGCTGAAGGGCCGTCTCTGTGACAATGTAGTGACACTTCTCTCCAAACAAACAGCAGCTCCTGTCATTAGTTCAGTGTCACACAGATAAATCAGAGCTGCTTCTCTAGAAAAAACAGCAACAACACTCTGAAGACCAGCTGATGGAGGCAGCTACACTTCTGTGGGCTTCAAAGGGTTAACTGAGGCGCCGGGTTTCAGTTAATGGGCCTTCAACACACTGACCCCTCAATCCAAACAAATTACTATACATCCAGCAGCTATATAGCACAGCCGTAAGGACCACACCTCAATAAACAGCAGCCTTTCCCCCCGGGCCCACTGCAGGCTCAGGGCTTATCTCCCCCTACGTGACTGCCATCTCCATGGTGCCAGACAAATACTTCCCAAGCTACTGCGTCGGGAGGACAGTGTTTCTGCTGGCCGGAGGAGGAGAGGGAGGAGTCGGGTCTGAGCCGGCCGCAGTTTGAACAGATCTCTTTTTTACGGGAGTGCTGCAGCTGAGATCGAGTCTCCACCGAATGTTCATTACAAAGACATCTGGTGGCCATCACAACATTATCTTCTGCTGCAGCTCCAGTCTGCAGGGCACCCACTGAACCAGACCTCAGTACCACTCAGTTTCTATTTTACCTTTAAAGGTGTGGAAAAAAGGAATCCCGGCCAAAATCTCCTCTCTGGCAGAAAATACTTTTTTTGGTCCGATTGATGTAGCATTTACAAGTACAGCACTATCTCAGAAGATCAGAAAAATACAGGACTGATCCAGAGACTTTGACAGCTAGGCCTCTGAAGGAGACACTCTGATTGGCTGTGACATCACCCACCGGAGCCAATAGGGGCGTCTGATGTAGAGAGGTGACTCTAGATGTCACTATCAAAGATGGAAGATGAGGACAGATGGATAAACACACAGAAGGAGTCAGAGAGTTGGATTTATCCAGATTTGAACTAACTTGTATTACCATATTTGAGTTACTGTGTGGAGGTCTGGGGTAATACTTATAAAACCAACCTGCTCCCTCTGTATATACTACAAAAAAGAGCCATAAGAACAGTTTACAATGTCAGGTACAATGGTCACACTAATCCGCTGTTTTTGAAGTCATCTGCATTGAAATTATCAGACCTAGTAAAATTTAAAACTGCACAAATCATTTATAAAGCAAAAAATGATCTT
Organism: Remorina albescens; assembly: GCA_034769265.1. Classification (NCBI taxonomy): domain Eukaryota; kingdom Metazoa; phylum Chordata; class Actinopteri; order Carangiformes; family Echeneidae; genus Remorina; species Remorina albescens. The sequence goes on from CM068480.1 coordinate 387,447, forward strand.
CTTCCAGGCATAATTAAAAATTTGTTTCAGGAGAGGGAAGGTTATAAAAAGTATAATCAAAGAGTAAAACTCAAATTACAACAACAAAGTGTAAAATCAACTCTCAAAAGTATGTGTGTTTCTCCTAGCGGGGTAATTCTATGGAGTAGTTTAGATATAGAGGTTAAACTCAGTAAAAATATTAATCAATTCAAAAGGAAGTTTAGAAAAGGAGTGTTTGAAATGTATAATAGGGAGGTGGAAGAAAATGATGCAAACTGATGAGATGATTGTGGGGAAGAGGGGTTTCAGAGAGTGACTAAGTGTGTGTTTTCATTGTATTGATGCTGTATTTGTGCTGTCTGGGGGTTTGAAATATATAAGCTTTGCTTTTTCCATCCCCTTTTCAAACCGTGTTTGTTGTCGTTTGTGTGTGGTTGTTACATTGCTTGTTATCGGTGGTGTCCTGTGGATTTTTTTGTTATGTTGTATGTGTGGTATCATTTTGTTCGGTTTGAAATGAATGAATAAAGAAAGTAAAGAAAGAACTTGGTTCATCAGTTTATCACTAAAGTCAGTTTCAGATTGGACAGATCAGCTGATTCTGCAGTTTAAGGAGGAAACAGGAAGATCAGCTCTTAAGAAAATTAAATGCAGTCAATCAGCAAACTGCCTATGAGCACCAACATCAATGTTCTAACATACGTCCTGTTTAATACTCAGCCTTACCTGAGCAGTGTGTTGGCATCTCCTGGCTCGCTGCAGGTGGAGTGACGGGAGTTGGATGCCGGGGAGGAGGAGGAGGAGGAGGAGAGGTTGGACCCGTGTGAAGAAGAGGTAGAGGAGGAAGAGGAGGAGGACGTATGGGCGGGGTCCAGAGCCCTGGGCAGCAGCAGCAGCGAGGATGGCATGCACAGCCACGTCTCCAGGTCGGAGAACTTGGAGTAGCTCAGCATCTCCAGGACACTGGAGGAGGAGACACACTCTGGGTCATTCATCTGCAGGTAGCAAGCTGACTTCATACTCACAGACCTGCTGCTGCAGACAGAAGAAAGACAATATAAAGAGACAAATCACAAGGCACAAAAACTCTGTCTCTCTAACCCTGATGGAAAAGTCAAGGAGAAATTACCAGAGCGATCACCTTTGGTTTCCAGCCACAGGTTCTTCTCAGAGGTCAGAGGTTATATCAACTCTTTAAACCTGCAGTAACTGACTGTTTTGGTCACTTGTTTGCAGCAGAGAATGTGACATTGAAAGCTAACCAAGCAGCAACATTATCCCTTCCCTGAATCCCAAAGTCCTTAAAGTGACCAGAAACCTTTTTTTTTTTTTTTTGAGTAATAAGAAAACAGGAGGTAACAGCAGCAGCTCCAAAGAAAAGTAGAGTCAGTGAGCCACCTCTCCTCTCCCACTCCTGGAAGGTCATCTTTCTCTTCAGCCGTCTGGAAGACGCAGGAAGTCCTGGAGTCTCTCGTTGACAGCAAAACACAGGAGTTATCAGAATCCACTGACATCTTCAGCCATATCTGAGGAGTCAGGAACAGGAACACAGCTCAGAACATGAAGGAGGCAGACCTGACTGTGAACACATGAAAATGACTGCAGTGTTTCCTCCACCGTCCAATCTGGTCACCTGCCCTGTGCTGTGGGGTTTTCTTAGTTGGGCCTTTACCGGTGATATTTGTTGAATTGCAGGTTGCCAGCTGGTAAATTAACCTTTTGTTTAGTTTGTTGGTAAATGGGGAGAAACCTGTCAGATAATTGTTAATAGTCTAAAAATATTAGCCGTTAGTTGGTAGCAACTTTAGCTTTTTAACTGGTCGGTAGCTCGGTAGGTACCCTAACGACATGAATTTAACTCATTATCCTGTTTAACATCAGTTAGCAGCTACCTGCTTAACTAGCTGGTTACCGAGTCAGTTGTTGGCTCATAACATTAGCTGGTTAGTTCTTTGGTCAGTTAACAGAATTAGCCTGTTTAGCTCCTTCACCTCATTAGGAGATAAACCTCGTTAGTTAGCTCTCTTTAGCCGTTAGCTCGTTAGTGAGGCGGTAACTAGGCAGTGAAGTCGTTGCCACAGCAACCGGCGGCTGATTGGCGGCCGGTGACCGGCGGGTCCACCGGACAGCTCACCGACTGACGGGCATTCACAGCCGGGCTACCGGAGCCGATCTCCCGCAGGCTCCTCCGCCTTCGCCCGGCGCACAGCCGGACCCTCCAGCCGCCACACGTGGCCCCACCGAGCGACGCCACCCGGTCACACCGGAGCCGAACACCGGAGCACCGGGGGAAACGCACCGGGGAGTCCGGAGTCCAGCTCCCGGTCCAGCTGCATCTGAGCCGCGACTTTAAACTTCAAACTTTATCTCTTTAAACTTTACACTTTCAAACGTCGTCAGTCAAACTCCGTCGGTCCGGTCGGTCCGGTCGGTCCGGTCCGACTCCTCTGGAGGAATTTACCGTCTTTGGGCTTCTGTCTTCGGCAGAACCTCCGTCGGGTTTCCTTCAGAACCATCTGCTCAGTCCGGGATCCGGCCTGGAAACGTGTCTTTGTCCTGCCTCACGAGAAACATCCCAAAATACTGAGATCCAGCTCAGGTTTCACTGCGGTTCGGCCACCGCACTGACGCCCAGCCCACATCTGGAGCCGGCCGGGCCTCAATACTGTTCACACCCAGCCTCAGCGGCCAATTAGGGGCCTTAGACCGGGACTCTGAGACCGGGACCTGAGACCGGGACCTGAGACCGGGACCTGAGACCGGGACTCTAAGACCGGGACTCTGAGACCGGGACTCTGAGACCGGGACTCTAAGACCGGGACTCTAAGACCGGGACTCTGAGACCGGGACTCTAAGACCGGGACTCTGAGACCGGGACTCTGAGACCGGGACTCTGAGACCGGGACTCTGAGACCGGGACTCTAAGACCGGGACTCTGAGACCGGGACTCTGAGACCGGGACCTGAGACCGGGACCTGAGACCGGGACTCTAAGACCGGGACTCTGAGACCGGGACTCTAAGACCGGGACTCTGAGTCCTGACGGAGGACAGGAAGTGAGAGCCCTCAGGAGGAGACATAAAGAACAGAAAGACTTTAATGTCGGATATAAACAAGCTGCTGTCTCCTGAGGGACAAGAAGGAAAACCAGACTTCCAGAAAGGAGGAAGGAGACATGGAGAGGGAATAAAGAAGGAATGAGGAAAGGAGGAGAAAAGGAGGCAGGAAACATTAGTTGTAAGGAAGGAGACGAGGAGTAAGAAGAGAAAATGATAAAAGAAAAGAGAATGAAAGTAAATAAATTAGGAAAGTATGAAGGGCAAGGGAGGAAAGGAAGGATAGAAGGAAGGAAATGGAAACTGGTGGAAAGGAGGTGGAGGAAAAGGAGGGAAAGGGAAAAAGGAAAGGAGGGAGGTCATAAGGAAGGATGGGAACAAAACTAAACTGAACTGACCGAACGGAGGAGAAAATCTCCCATAAATGGAAATAATCCTCAAAGTATCAAAGATTAGAGGAACACAACAGGAAGAGACGAACTCTGACCTTTAAGACCAGCACCCTCGGTCTCCTGGTGGTTCGGGGTTCCTTCTGGAAGTTCCTTCTGGAGGTTCCTTCTGGACCGGATGATGAAGAGAAGTCCTTGATCTTGGTGTTGAAAGCAGAGAGATAACTGCAGACAGGAAGGTGGCTGTTTACGCTGCGGAGAAGTTGGTGGTGTAATTATCTGCAGCTTGAATAAACAGCCAGGCCTCAGCAGAAATAATAACACGGAGCCTCTGGAGTCAGACACACTTATAATCACAAATGATGGTTCCCAACACTTCTCAGAAAAATTCCTCCCATCTTTCTGAGCGTCTGTACTCCAGGCCTCGGACTGTTTTACCTCCACCTGCCCGGATCCATCCGCCACAGTCCCTTTGGTCCGTCACGGAGCAGATTCAGACGTGACTGAAGGGGCTGAAAATAAAACACCAATAATCACTTATCCACCGGGGGACTTCACTGTGAGAGCAGTGCATGATGGGATATATTGCTCAGTTAGCAACCATTTGTGGAACACTCCTTCCTGAAGTATTGTGGGATACTTTGAGTCCACTAAACAGACCATAATAACTCACTGTTCATTCGGACAGTTGTAGAATCAGTCTAAGCAGCTGTTTCCCTCAGGATGCTGGTGATGCCTTCAGGTGACATCATGTTGATTCTGCTCTTGGTCACCTGGAAACAAAGATCACTCTGAATGTAAACAAACACGTTTGACTCTCCAGGATCAGCTGATCGAACTGAACACATCAGATTAACCAAAGTTCACTCTGTCGTTATCAGACCTGGAGGTCATGGATGAGTCAGCCCTGGAAAAGTACTTTGATAACTTCATTATGAATGTGAGTAAAAGCTGAAGCTCATCAGAGGCTCAATTCACCCAAAGGAGGAGTCTCATTGGAGCTCAGAGCTTCCAAAGGAAAAGTCAGGAAGTCCAAACTGTAACTCTAAAACAACGTTTCATTTTTAAATCTGAGAAAATGTCTTACCTGGAGACGTTTACTGCTGCTTTGACTCTGCACTAAAACTGATTATCAGCTGACTTCTGCAGGTCCTGGTCTGGTCCAGCTCTGGTCCTGATCTGACCCAGCTCTGGTCCCGGCCTAGTGATGGATGCAGTCTCTCTCTGCAGGACTCCCCACAGAGGAAGGAAGAGCTGGAGGAGGACGAGCTGTTCTTCAGTTTACTGCCTGATGAGCTGCTAACACTGAGCCAGTCCAGCCGAGACAACACAGGTACAACAATGACAACAACAAAACAAAACAAATGTTGAAATGTGTCCAGTTGGTATTAAGAGACTTTTGATAATTTTATATCTGTCGGTTTGTGATCCTGTGCTTAGAGACACTCTGCTCCTCTGATGGTGTTTGGTTTGTTGCAGCGAAAAATGAGAGCAGAACTAGTCTAAACTACAGCTCCCAGAATTCCACAGGCTCAGGTGTGTCTCAGGAGCTTCCTGAAATCGGCCCACAGATACAGTGAGTCACAAGTGGCCAAACTCAACACCAGATTTATCTAGAAGCTGCTCTGGAGCTTTCAGTTTCAGCACATGGTCTCCCTCTCTCAACCAAAGCTGGAGTCATTCACGTGTTGTCGTAAAAGTCCCCGTGTGGTGTGTTTGTGCAGGAACGTCATCTCTTCAGTGAAGCTGGGTTGTCGTCTGGACCTGAATGTCATCGCTCAGAAAGCGTGGAACGTCCAGTTCAACCCGAAGGTCGACGCCGATGCCTGAACACAGGGACCACATAAAGGCTTCCTCAGGTCATTGACCTTTGGCCTTCCTGTGGGGTTTCAGGTCTTCAAGGCGCTCATTATGAGGATCCGTGAGCCGCGAACTTCAGCTGTGATCTATGCGTCTGGAAGCGTCGTCTGCGCAGGAGCGAAGAGGTGCATCATTCTGGACTGAACTCTGACGCTGCCACAGTTTGGGGGCTGAATGTGAGTTGTCTTCACCTTTGTGTGTTGGAGCAGCGAGGAGCAGGCCCGGGTGGCCTCCAGGCGGTTTGCTCGCCGACTGCAGAAACTGGGCTTTCCCGTCTCCTTCCTGGACTTCAGGGTCCGGAACGTGGTGGGGAATTGCAGCATCTTCCCCCTGAGTTTGGAGCGACTGAGGCAGCATCACCAACAGCTGTGCAGGTGAGCTCATCTGTACGTCTCCAGTCAGCCACAAGTGTCGGTCTGGTTTTATGTGCTTTTCTTTCCCCACAGTTATGAACCAGAACTGTTTCCGGGCCTCTTCTACAGTGTGACGCCTGACGTCACTGCGACCATCTTTCCCTCGGGGAAAATTGTATTCACCGGTAACTGAGCTGAGTTTGTGTGTTCATCATACGGCATACAGGGTTGATTATTAATGTGGTGCTGAGGACGCTCTCGTTGTCCTTCAGTCTGTATCAGGAGGTTCAAGGTCAGTTCATGTTTGAGCTCCGATCACACTGAAGTCCAGCTGAATCTGATCGTCTGTTCTTTCCTGATTTTATTACTCTTACTTACAAAGAACATCCCGTAACGTCCAATGTGAATAAACGTCTTATAACAATGTGTGTTTTATTCCAGGAGCCAAAACATCAGCTGATATCTACAAAGCATTTGAAGCCATCTATCCCGTCCTGAGCAGCTGCAGGAGGTAGAGAGGACAGACGGACTCAGGTCTGAACAGGAGACCTGCTTCAGTTTGACATTACTCTGAGGAAAGTAAACTGTGTACCTCTGGAAACTTTGTTTTTTTTATTTAAAGTAGTGAAGATGTTTAGTTGTCTTTGGTCAAACATCAGCTGAGGAAACTGCAGGCTTGTTTCCAACCAAGGCTCATTGTAAAGTTCAGGAGGAGGACCAAGTCTTAGTCTGGTCCATCCACCTGAACCAGACTGGAGTTCAGGACACGGACACAAACTCAACACCACCACTAGATGTCAGTGTGTGAGTGTAGAAGTTTGTGATGTCCAACAAAAATACATGAACAAACCAAGACTGTTATAAAGACAATTATTACAAAATAAGAGCAGTAAATTTAACCTCATGGTGAACTGGAAGTTTGTTTGTGGAAGGAAAATATGATTAACGTCATCATTATCATTGTTAACTTTCTGTATAAACAGAATATAAACATGAATTAAACAAGTAATCAGAGTAAAACTAATCGTGAGGACATGGACATGGACCAACTTCCTGGTGAAGACACTTTTAATCTTCTGCATTTATTTGAAATATTTTATAAAATTTGAAAACAACCACTTTCCTTGTAAAATTTGTGTTTGACCTTGAACTTCAGGCTGGAAGGCATGACAGAATCAATCAATCAATCAATCAATTGATCAAAGTTCATTTGCACAGACGAAGTTAAATAATAAGTGATACAGAAGATTAAAATACATTACACAACGTGATTACACTGAAATAAATGGCCACTGACTAAAAACCCTGTTCAGCTCATTTTTGACTTTAAATTTCAACACTTCAGCTCTCAGTTTGAAAGTCTTAAAGTAGAAAAGCTAAGAGGTTTGATTTTGGAGGACAAATGTTTGTGTCTCATGCAGAATATGAAACTCCAGCTGTTGGACTCTGACGTGGCCTGACGGAGATGAACTCAGCCACTTTCCTCTTCTGCTGACTTTAGTCTAAACCCGCAAATCCCTGCTGAAACATCAACAGCAGCTTTTAGTCCACCGGCCAGCTGCTGCTCACCAGGAAACATCTGGAAGAGGCTCCACTTCTCCAGCAGAGCACTGAGAACATCAGGTGATGATGGTGATGAAGAGGAGGGAGCCTGGACCACCTGATCATGTGACCTCACTGAATTTAAAGCTGGAATCACATGAAGCTGATGTGATGTGATCCAAAACTTAAAAAGAGACCTCCCAGAGTGCACCGGTGCAAGAAACATCCAGTCAGGCCTCAGTTTGTCCAATCAAAGAAAACATCAATTACAAACATTTATATTTATTAAACTTCAGCTGAAGGCCTTGGTGTCAGTTTTAAGTCCAGCATCTATTAGATCAGATCAGTCGGTCCTTCTTGAAGACGGACGGACGTCCCTGCTCTGATGGACTTCAGGAGCTGGTTCATCATCAGAACTACAGACCAGGACAGTCTGAACTGAGATGGTCCTGGTTCAGGGATGGTAATGACAGACCATATTCATGGAGGAACACAGTGACTGAGGTCCAGTCAACTGTCCACACCCAGAAGTCACTGAAGGAGCATGATATGGAAGACCAGACTCCTGCTCTTCCTGGAGCTGGATCTGATTCTCCTGATGTTGTACTGAACAAAGAGACATGACGGAAGTTTCCGTGACCTTATTTGGGGTCGGGTGAAGATCCTGATTGAGGAGGACCAGGAGTTCAGGTCTTGGATCTGTTAGAAGATTTCCTGTTTTTCAATCGGTGACCTTAAGGTTTCTGGTCCTGTTTCAGGCACTGTTACATATAAAGTGTTGTACTGATAAAGACTGATCGATCGATTGATCAATGTTTAAGGACACAAGGAAGTGATGAACTTGTTGATGTATGAATCCTTTGAACGACTGGACGTGTTTTAATAAAAACTGTTTCATCTCTTCTTTGTGCCTTCTGGAAACGCAGCTGTTGTATTTGCAGCCTACGTATTTTGTCTGTTCGTTTGTTTTCTTCAGTCACAGTGTGTTGAGTTTTCAGGGCCTGAGTCTGCACATGAGATTTGATGACAGCAGAAAAACAGGTTTATTCTTTAGTTTTAATTTTAGAAACAACATAAACGTTTCGGCGACACCACCCTCAGGAAAAGCTCTCACATTTTTTAGCCCAGCAGTGGAAACTGAGGTTTTTTCCTCTGTTTTTCATCAGTCCTGTCGAAGCCTCACAGGCCCGCTGCTACACGACACACTTTTAGAGCTCGTCTTTTTTGGCCATGTGAAGCTGCAAAGATGCAAAGTCAACGTTTCCGCTGCGTCTGGAGCCAAAAACAAAGAGCAGCATGAGTTTGAATCTGGAGTCAGACTGAGGCTGAACACACCTGAATTCACAGGAAGGAACAGAGACCCCCCCGCCACAGTCTGCCAACATCTGCTGTCAGGAGGAAGCTGGGGAGCACGTCTCCAGAGAGAAGGATCCAAAGCAAATAACTCACATCATCCCCAACCCAGAAATGGATCCGGGAAGGAAGTGATTTAGCACTCGTCCTCCGCCCCTGGGCAGCCGCTTAATCGGCCAGGAAGGAAGATATTTCTCCCTGTGTTCATTAAACGTCTCACTTTAGTCCGATTACTTTCACCACAGGCCCTCTGGGGGGTAAACATGATGAGAGCTGCTGGGAAATTAAATCAGCCTCACTGAAGCGGCTCCTGAGGCTGTGACTGTAAATGAGATCTGGTGAACTCTGAGTCTCTGGGAGTAAATATTAAAATAAACAGCCTGAAGTCTGCGTGCTCATCAGCAGCTCCAGAGCTCCTCCGGTTCTATCAAGGTCACAGAGCAGGCCCCCTCGGTCCAGATCACACGACCCACCAGGACCCCCGAGACCATCATCTGCTCATCATGCTGCCTGTGATGGAGACCAACCCTGGGGACGGAGACGTTAACTATGGTCCTTCCTCTCCGTCCTCAGTCTTTCCACAGAAAGTCTTCTCGGCCACCGATGACATGAAACTGGATCTGTTCGGTGCCTCAGAGGAGACTCAGGGTCAGGACAATAAACAGTCTGTCCCAGCTGATTCCTCCCAGATGTTTAGGTCTGCCGGTCTGGATCAGACTGGATCCTCAAGCTGCAGGGTGGAGGCTTCCCAAGGAACAGCTGGAGGATTCTGGGAGAGGAAATGTGAAGTCATCAGAACCTCCTTCAGCTGTAAGGTCTTGGTCTCAGGACAGACATCAGAGTCAAGTCCATACTTCAGCCTGAACATTTCTGCAGAAAGAAGCCAAAACGTTTTCACAGGAAGAGTTTCTCATTAATGAAAGACTGAACCTCTGCAGGGACTCCTGCTGGACTTCAGGGTCCAGTTTCAGCTCAGACTCATCAGAGTCATGAAGTTCAGGCTCACGAGGTTCAATATGTGAAGTTACTGATTAAACTGAAGTGAAACTTCTTTATCTGACATTTCCCTTGAATGTCAGCATCAGTGGACAGACGGAGGCAGTAAAGACTCAAACTTAATGTGGTTTTGGGTTCCAAGTCTTCTTCAGGACCAGAGCGTAGAAGATAACGGAGCATCTGGGTGGTTGCTTCCTGTTTGTTTTACAGGTTGGGTCCATTTAAAGACGGCTGAGTTCCAGCTCCAATAAGATAAACTTTATGTCAAAATAAAATAAATGAAACGTCCCTGCAGCATTCACAGTTTTAAGGAGGTTTGTGTTGGATGGCAGTGTCTGTGTGGAGCTGAACCAGCACACAGGGTACCAGCTGAAGGGAGGAAAGAGTTAAAAGTTTTCCTGTCGGTCCAGTAGGAGGAGGTTCAGGGTGGGGAGGTGAAGGGGGAGGGCCCCCGTTTTTCTATTGATAGCCATATTCCCCCCATTTATTCCTGCAGAGAGGACGATGCAGAGGGACGAGCCGGGAGGACACAGAGACAGAGACAGGCTGAAGACGGAGACGTGACCTGTGGAGCCTCCAGGAAACAACATGAGAGTCTGACTGACTGAAGGTGAGTTTAACCTGCAGCTGCATCACTGACAACATCAACCTGCAGGACGACGGCTGTTCTCTCCCTTCACTGTTAGAAACTGCTGATTCTCTAGTTTAAGGAGGAATGAATTAAATCATGATGGTTCTGACAATAAACTTTCTCTGAGGTGGATAAATATCAATACTTCACAGACACATCTGTGTTTTTCTGTATAAAGTGCAGCATGAGGTTTGTGATCATGTCAGTCTCTGTGGAGTTCAGAGCAGTCCGGCACAAGAATTAACTTTCAGCTCCATGAAGCTCTAATTTATCTTCATCTCCATCACAGAATGAGACACAACAAGCTCTGCAGACTTCAACCACGACAACCAAAAACTGACTGGGAATGAAAAGAGTAAATAAGAATCCGCAGCAGGTCGAAGGTCGGAGCTTCTGACAGATTTCAGGGAGTTTGTCTTCAGTCTTGAGGACGTTTCTATGTGTCAGAACCTAAAAGGCTTTTTTTTTTTTTTTAAATCAGATTTGTGTAAAAACTCGTCCAGAGTCTGAGGCTGTAAAACACGAAGTGTGTGAATGAAAGGAAATCACACCCAGATCAAACTGACCTTCCTTTGAGACGCTGCAGCCTCAGGACGTCTCCTCTCTGAAGACACTCAGTCACTGGACACCTGATGGACTGAATGTGGACACAGTTGGACATTAATGAGACGCCTCCCTGTTTCCTCAGGGAGCTGCGGCTGATTTCCAGTATTAATGAAACTCTTCCGTCTGGATCACATTAAGTTTAATTAAGAACAGCTGAACATCACAGCAGTTTGACTGAAGGGAGGGTCTGAAGGTCTGAAGGTGTAAAGGTCTGAAGGTCTAAAGGTCTGAAGGTCTGAAGCTCTGAAGGTCTGAAGGTCTGAAGGTGTAAAGGTCTGAAGGTCTGAAGGTGTAAAGGTCCAGATGGTCTGAGGGTCTGAAGGTCTAAAGGTCTGAAGGTCTGAAGGTCTGAAGGTGGATGTTAAAGCCTGTATTCAGAACCAGCTGTCAGGTCTTTGTGATGTCACAACATTCAACTTTTATTGATCCGCTACAGGAACAATGAAAGTTTCTTAAGTTGTCTCAGCTGTTTTTAATGACTTTCCCTCCTTCTTGTGTTTTTGTCTGTTTTCAGTTAGCCGTTCTGTGATTGGCTGAGTGCTCACGTCCATATCAACATGGCCCACCTCTTCCTCGCCAGTAAGATCACCATGCTGGATGACCTCCACAGCAAAGGTGTTCCCAGGGTCCCCCGGAACGCCAAAGTGCCGACATCCATCTCTCCTGACAAGCTGAACCGGGACAAGGCCAGGAAGGACCACAGCATCGTCGTGACAACGCACATCCCGCACATCAACGAGGTCCAGCTGACAGCGGCCACCGGTGGCGCAGAGATGTCTTGCTACCGCTGCACCGTGCCGTTTGGTGTGGTCACCCTCATCGCCGGCATCGTGGTGACTGCGGTGGCGTACACTTTCAACTCTCATGGCTCCACCATCTCGGTGCTGGGCCTGGTCCTGCTATCGGCAGGACTGGGCCTGCTGGGCTCCAGCGCCGTCTGCCGGAGTCTCCGTCTGAGGAAGAAGAAGGACAAACGGAGGGAGAGTCAGACGGCGCTCATGGCCAGCCAGGGTTACTGCGTGGCCTGATGGCAGCGCCACTGGTCCAAATGTCAAACTTCAGGACACGGTGAACCTGAACGCACCACACTGACACCATCAGGTCATAAACTGGAACTCCCCTAAAGGGAGGGGGGGGGATGTGGACACCTGCAGGACAAACCAGAGGACAACAACTCTGGACTTTCTGTCCTGAGACAAGGAGTTTATAATCACTCACCAATAACTCTGATAATCGACCATTTACGTCACTTACAGCGAAGTGAAGCACTCTGGGAGCTGCCGGGGGGGTTTGTACGGTGGCCCTCAGGGATCATTTGGTGGAAAAAGCTCTGAGCTTCTCTGTCAGTTCATTGTGTTAAACATTAAACTGAGTGTGTGACTGAAAACAGACTGGAGCTGAAAAACTGCAGACTTTTTTTGAATGACACTAAAAAACAAATGAATAATAATAACAAATCAATTCAAAAGAATTCCACTGCTTTTATTGTGAAGGTCACAATCTCAAATCACTCACTTTATTCCTGTTTGCATGATTTTTTAAAAATATTTTTTTAGATTTTTTTTCCACCATTTGACTTCTCTGACACTAAACGACTGATTGGTCACACGGCGGCTGACTCTGCGTCCTGATTGGTTCCCTGATGAGTAGCATCTCCAGCTAAATGCTGCTAATAAGCTACACAAGACATTTTAGAGGTACTCTGTTGCAGTCATCAGGCCGTCTGGTCTCTGATTGGCCCCGTCTGTGACCTCCAGGTATCTGGAGCCATATCTGATGATTGAACCTTTGGCGTGAGTGGGCGGGGCTGTGAGGTCACAGACGGGGATGTTCTTTGATATTCATGTATGTTCAAACGCACGACGATGGAAAATAACCAAATGTCATGTGGTTGTTTGTATTAAAGTGTACCTGTGGAGCTGAGGGTCAGCCTGAACCTCTCTCTCTCTCTCTTTAATCTCTTGGTAGCTCGATCTCATTTTTGTGTGTGGACATTTAAGTGAAAGATGTTTGTTTGTTTGTTTGTCTTTGTAGCTGAAGTTTGTTGATTTGCTCGCCGAGCTGATCGACAACAGACTGGAAAGTTGTAGCAGCTTGGTTGTTATATTTAGTTGTGTTTATGTTGCCTGGCATCGCACAGACACACAACCAGATTATACACTGAGGGGGGGTGGAAGGGCTGAGGTTGCATCATTTCGGGGGGGGATGATGGCTAATGGTTACAATGTGTTGTCATTTCTGCAGTGCTAACTTTATCTCCACCGGACTGCAGCATCCTGGGAATGTTGGGGGGGGGGGGGGGCTGTAAGGGTGGAAATAAAGACAGTCAGTGAAGACATTTACAGGAAGTAGAACCACATTCAACACCGACCCCCCCCCCCGCCCATTACACACGATCTGTATCGATCAGAAGAAGACAACACTGCTGGTTAGCTAACAGGCTAATCTACATCACTACCTGGTAGAACGCGCTGCTATTGGCTGAGACAGGTGCAAAAAGGTTTGAGGCGTCAAAAAGCTTCTTTTGCAGATTAAAAATGAAGGCCGTTTTTATCTGGAGACATTTTACATTTAAAAAGTTTGGAAACAAACATAAACACACGAGGAGCCTGTCCGGACCGACGTACGCCGAGCCGTGATTCAACACTCGTTCTGTGTTTTTGTGGACGGACTCTGGAGGACAGTTCAGAGGGGAAGTCCTGACCCGCCCATCCCTTCCTGTAACACACTGACCAGCAGAGTGACCAGAGGGGCAACACCGTTCTCCGTCCCCCATAAACACACCCCAGACTCTCGGCCGGAAAGGGCCTGGCACGCAAAGAGACGGCACTCCGGCACCATGAAAAGGGATCAGTGGAAGAACAGGAAGGAGTTTCTGTTCCTACACACCCTTTACCAAAACGAAGGGCCTGATCCCCAGCAGGCCTCTGATTGTTCTGTCATCACCTGAGCACCAAGGTCGGAGGAGTTGGCCCGCGGCCGAGGAGAGCTCGACCTCCGCTTTGATCCGGTCTGGGGGTGTCTCACCAACTGGGACACTTGATTTTTGTGCCATTAGAGGGATCGTGGGAGCAAAGATACTGCAGGACACTGACAGGTGAGACGGGTGAGACGAGGTGGACTGAAGACATCAAACCAACACACGAGACATTTCATCTCATTTTCAGCTTCGGTGTGACTTCCAGTTGTCTCTGATGTCCATAAATGTCCATAAAACTGACAGGTTCAGTGTCCTCTGTCGTGTCCTCTGATCTCTGAGCAGAACGTGTCTGAGGGCTGAGGTGAAGTTTAACAGCTCGCTCTCTGATGAAGCTGGAGCTCAGGTGGTGCTGCTGGGGGGGGGGCACTCGGTGGTTACAGCCTCAAACCTGTTTCCTGCTGCTAAAACTGGAAACTGCTGGACACGTTCAGGAGCTCTGCGTCTCTGCTGACATTTGGACTAATGAGACGAGAGCCGTGAGGCGTCCGACTGTCAGCATGGTCATGAAGGAGGCCTGACACGACATCAGGCAGGAGGTCGGGATGTTGTGGCTGATCGGTGGAAGCTGCTCATTTTTATGTCAGTTAAAATGTTGGAACTTGAGATTGACGAGACTAATAAAGCTCATTCTGTTTAAATATGAAGGCAGCTGTGTCGGTGATGAGAAGCAGCAGCTCCTCCTGAAGCTGTGAAGGTCGGAGATGATGTTGAAAGGTTAAATCTTTACCTCTTCGTCAGGACTCACTTTTCCTCATTTCAAATGAACAATAAAGACACAACTTTAAGTTGAGAGTCCTGAATCAGGACTGACATGAATCTTCTTGTTTTCAACATGATTTTAAAATATTTCCAACAATAGATGCTGCTCCTGAACGCCTCATGGACGCAGGATCTGGTCCAGAGTGTTGAACACGAGTCCGGGCGGCTCCACTCGGTCTGCATACAACCAGCAGGGCCAACAATTAAGGGCCCTGAAAGGCCCCAAACACCCCCATTAACCAGGGAGAGGCACTTCCTCTCATCCAAAAATCCACTTCTCCCCCCGCAGACCTTTTCTCTGCATCTGTTTCTTTCATTTGTGGCGTGCTGAAGGATTTAAAGGTTTATTGAAATAATAGGGTGTGTGGCGGCTCCTGGTCTGAGGTGGGTGCTGTGACAGGCAGGAGGGTTGAGCGGTGCCGCCTCAACGCAGGAAGTCCACATTGTGTTTGAGAAGAATGGCAGCCCCCGTTCTGACTGGCATCAGGGCCTGCTGTCGTTCTCCGGTCCGCTGCTCCCAGCTGCTCTGAAAAGGTCGAGATAAGAAGACTGAAGCCTCAAGGCACCGAGCTGACTGCCCTTCCTTTAAATAACACAGTACGCTCCATCAGGAGTCCCAGTCCAGGTCCTGGATCTGGACTGTTGGGTCTTCGGGGTCTGTAGGGAGTGAGGACTTTGTGTCCACCATCACTCACAGAAAGGGATCGGTGACTGAAGGTCCAGGAGGGCTCAGGTGTTTCTACCTGACCCCGATCATGCAGTCCAGGCTGAAGACTCAGTCGTCATGGAAACAACACCTTGTCCACAGACTGAAAACAAAGATGGATGATGATGTTGTGTTGAAGACTGTAAACTAGAGACTGAGACCAGAAACTCATCAGGAAAACATTTACTGAGGAGGAGGAGGGACATTTTCCCATAGACTTCAATAATAAAGGAGGAGGAGGGCCATTTTCCCATAGACTTCAATATAAAGGAGGAGGAGGGCCATTTTCCCATAGACTTCAATATAAAGGAGGAGGAGGGCCATTTTCCCATAGACTTCAATATAAAGGAGGAGGAGGGACATTTTCCCATAGACTTCAATATAAAGGAGGAGGAGGGCCATTTTCCCATAGACTTCAATAATAAAGGAGGAGGAGGGCCATTTTCCCATAGACTTCAATATAAAGGAGGAGGAGGGCCATTTTCCCATAGACTTCAATATAAAGGAGGAGGAGGGCCATTTTCCCATAGACTTCAATATAAAGGAGGAGGAGGGACGTTTTCCCATAGACTTCAATATAAAGGAGGAGGAGGGCCATTTTCCCATAGACTTCAGTACAGACTGACTTCTATTAAGACCAGAGGAGTCGCCCCCTGATGGTCAGTAGACAGGATGAAGGTCTCAGGCTCTGGGGCAGAGTCCAGGTCCAGACTTTCACTGCTCAGAAACGTTGAAGCTGGTTCTGGAGGTGGTCTCGTGGTCTCGTGGTCTCGTGGTCCCGGCTCGTCTCCCTGTTATCGGGTCAGGACCATCTTAAACCAGCTTGTTTGGGTGTCTAATATCCGCTCTGCTGTATTTTTGCTGCTCTGTTTTTTTACCCCGCCTCTTGCTCCCGCGGCGCTCGCCATCTGCTGTCGAGGACAGTAGTTTGGTGTCCCTGGCTTGAAAGGTATTTCCTGATTCTGTTATTTTACATTTTTTGCTCAGACTGGATATCCTCTTTTAATTTTTCAGTTTTATTTAGACAGGAGAAGAGCTGAGAGGGTTCAGACTCGCTCTGAAGTCCACATTCTGCTGTGAACTTGCTGAACCGGTTCTGGTCTGTGTTGAGGTTTTATGTGGGTCCATGTGAGGACTGGTGAGATGTGGACACACATGAGGAGCTGCAGCTCTGATTCTTAATGCAGAACAGATGAGCCTGAGTCCGAAACCAATGAGGCCTTTTCATGTGGATTCTGGTTCTGCTGAGTCTGCACTTCATTTGTGGGTGACAGGTCACGTGACATCACGGCTGCTCTGCGTTCTGTATACATTCAGCCCAAAGAGATGAACCACAGAGCGCCACATACAGGAAGTCAACACACATCAGATAACAGAGAAACAATGAAGTGAGCACAGAACCGATTAAACACATTTAGGTTAACAGATTTTATTCTCATTCACTTCATCATTTTCTCCAACGACGATATTCAAATTATTCATTTTCCATAAAGGTGGAGGTGGCGCTCGGTCGGTCTGAGCCTGTCAGGCCGTCCTCGGGGAAATAAAAGCACATTAGCTGACACGCCAACAGCAAAGCTCTTAAAACTGAATGTTTCAGGTTCTGTGACCTTTTCTGCTTTTAATCTAATTTGATTTAATCGCTCAGTGTGACACAATAAAGCAGTCGTTTAATACCCATTACGTGACTCCCAGAATGCCGCGGGGCCACGCTGGTGGCAGGCTGACAGGTGTGTGTCCAGGCCTCCATTTCGGTGTGTATTGTTTTGTCACAGCGTGTTCGTGTAGCTGGCAAAATCAAAATGGAGGCTTAAGTTATTAAAACTGAGCAGCTTTTCATTGGCTGCTGAAGGTTGGAGGAGCAGCGAGGATTAAAGTCGGAGCTCAGAGCTTCACATCCCGCCGGCTGTCACTCTCTGATCCGCTCATTTCATCTCTGTGACGCCGTCCTCTGCTGTCTTTTGCTCTTTCTGTCCAGCCGGATGTCCGTCTCTCCTTCGTCTTTTCAGTCTTTTCAGCTGCTTCTCTTCTTCTGACTCTTTTTTTTCCCATCATCCCCTTCCTCTCTGGATCTGGGCGAGATATGAGGCGGCATCATGGGTTTCATGGAATTCTACCTGGAGATTGACCCCGTCACCCTGAACCTCATCATCCTGGTGGCCAGCTATGTCATCCTGCTCCTGGTCTTCCTCATCTCCTGCATCCTGTACGACTGCCGGGGCAAAGATCCCACCAAGGAGTACGCCCCCGACAACACGCCGGCACCGCCCAGCCAGTCGCCCATACGCCTGGTGGTCATGCAGAACTCGCCCACCTCGTCCCGCTACGAGCCCAACAACACGACGGGACACGGCGAGCTGCAGACGCCGGACCTGAGCCGGGACCGAGGAGACAGGGAGCGGGAGAAGAGGAGCACTCTGGTGTGAGGAAGAGGAAGTGCTGCTGTGGGACTGTTTCAGTTCTGGACTCTGATTTTAGATTTCTAACGTCCCTCCACAACATCGATGAGCTGCTGAGGTCAGCAGGAGGTAAGCAGCCATCAGGGTGAAGTAATTACCCCTCCCACACTACAAATGCCCCATGTCTTTAGGACACTTTAGGACAATTGCCCCAAGAACAGAATGGGACGATTCTTTACACAGCTGAGTCACTTAATGATTAATCAGTTAGATCAATAATCAGATCATCTGATCAAAAGTCTGTTTGTTTCAGCTGCATGAGCAAATAAAGTTTATCCTCCTGCTGTTGTTTGTTTACTGCAAGAAATTTAAGTATATTTTCAAGAGACGTCCACATTTGATGTCATTAAAATCTTCTTCCACTGAATAAGGAGTTTGGTTCAGTTCCTTTAAGGGACACTCAGAAAGTTTTTGGGGTTCAGGTGAAAAATTAGTTTGAATTGAAAATGAAATTCGTTGAAACACGAAGTTCAAAACAGAAACGTAGTTTTTGTGGACCTCACCGTGAACATCAGTGTGTGTCGGTGTGTGTGTGTGCAGACTCAGATGTGTTGCGTGTCGTGACGGTGCGTTTGTACTGTAATCCATCAGGCTCAGTTATGACTGATCAGTGAATGAAGATTGGTTCTCTGTAATCAGATTAACATCCAGTCACACCCTGATTAATTAGTTTGAGGCTGATGTGTCGTTTTATTTATTATTACTCAGACTGACTTTTTCCTGCTCATGTTGGTGGAAAAATATCTGATCAAGAAAAAGGAAACTTACACTAACCACTCCTCCAACTGACATTAACAGTTTTTCTTTTAACTTTGTTTACATTCAGCCTCCTACAAGTTTCTTGATATGAAAACCTTTTCTACACTAAGATGGGGGGGTTGAATTCACACTCTGACATGCTGACGTTGGAGCCAAATGTTCATGTGAGCTTCATCCTGAAAAACATGTGATGAGAGGATAATAACTGTCACAGGAGAAATGTCACGAATCAAATATGTCTTCTTGTAAATCATTTTAAACCCCCCCCCCCCCCGGGGGATCTGATGGTATCAACTTCACTTTAGGAGGAAACCATGATAATCTGACTGAATGAGACTTTTCCAGTTATGTAACATCACAGTTCAGCCCATTAAAACAAAACAAAACAAGAGTTAATTAGGAAAAGAGGCTGGAAATTAGCGCTGTCGCCATGGAAACCATAATGTTAAGCAAGACTGGGACCAGACCCCCTACAGAGGAGACCGCCAGGACTCAGATTCAGGTGTGTCAGTGAAGGATGGAACGAAGATCTCACCTTCACCTGAGATACTACCTCCTCTTTGGGGCAGGAACTGACCCCCCAACTCTGTGGGCATCTTCACGGGGAGAAGATGAGTCCATCCAGTAGATGTTCAGATGTTTCAGTCCAAACTGTCATCCTCATTAAAACAGTCATCAGTCTTGACCCCCCTCCCCCCAAACTCTGGACCAAAGGTCCCAGACTCTAAGCTCTTCGTCCTGGTGAAGCTCTGACGCAGTAAATCCCCCCCCCCACCATCACTGAGATGAAATGAGCTGCTGACATAAACCCTCTGGAAATAATGAATGGATGGGCCTAGGCGGGGGGGGGCTCTGAGGGCTGAAGGCTTCCAGATGTGATGAGCAGCAGATGTTGGTGTTAACAGCAGATTTAGATGATGAGACACCACAGAGGACACATCATATGTCCCTGATTCATCCATCAGTCGGGGACACACCACAGTCCAGAGGGGTCAGTCCTCAGGAGAGCAGGAACCACATTTCATCACCCCCCCATCCAGCAGACCTGCCAGTCTGGACCAGCTGAGGGACTGATGGGCCAAATGAATAATAAATATATAAGTAGAATATATGAAAGGCTTCAGAATGTGTTATTTAAATCACTTTTAAAGATCAAAGATCTGAACCTGAACCTTCTCCTTCGGTGACGTTCAGTCCTAATCACCACGTTCATCCGCTCAGAGTCACAGAAAACGTCCAGCAGCAGATCCTCCTGTGGGACCGAGGACCAGAGCTGGGATTCACCAGACCTGATCCGGCTCCAGTCCCAGGAGGATTTTCCCAGACAAATAAAAACATGATTTACCAAACTGACCTTTGACCTCTCCTGCTGCACCAGCTGACTCCGTGACGAGCAGCTCAGACAGGAAAGGCTGACGGTTTCTTTTTTGGACTGAACGTCAGAACTGAAGATAATTAAGTGTAGTTTTTTTTTTGTGTGAGCAGAGGTATGACTGTAAAACGACAACAACAACAACAACAACAACAAAAGCCAAACTGGCTCTAATCTGTCTTCCTTCCTGAAATGACCAAAAAGAGGCTCCGCCCACATCAGGCCGCCGCCTCAGCTGATTGGCTCAGGCACCGACAGTCGCTCCAGACTCAGACAAATCCCCTTACATAAAAACATAAAAACAGCCCCCCCCCCATATTTCATGTCTGTGGATTAAACAGGGAGCATTAGACTCATGTTGTGTGTTTGCGTCCCATCAGAGCTGCTTTTTTGCCTGTGGGGGGGTTACATAAGCCTCAGGTCGTCACCGGACTACAGGAGGCTCAGAGACAGTTTGGACATCAGAGCTAATCCAGACCAGGACTTCATCACAGACCAGAGACCAGAACCATAAAGACAAAAAACAAAACAGGCTGAAATGTTTCTGTAATCTGATGAATGAAGATTTTTTTGAGCTGCTGGAAAAGAAAAATTCTAATAAAATTGAAATAACATAAGAAATGATCCACATTTCAAGTTCAAGTGTGCGTTTTGTTCGGCGCCACATGAAGAGCGAAGGTTGAGGGTTAGATTCCCGTTCAGACTCGTTTGTATGAAGTCCTGAAGTCCAGTCCTGGTGGACTCTGAAGGACCTGAGTCTTTTAGATGTTGACTTCTCGGGGGGGTTAATGTCATAATGAGTGTGAAGCCACAGCTTCAACACCTACAACATTTAAAATAACAGATGGGGGGCAGCTGTCTCTCTGTGTGGAGCTGCTGCCCCCCAGTGGTCAGATAAATTTAACAAAACCAAACAGGACCAAACCGTCTGATCACTAAATGGACCTTTTAAAAAGAATATGAATCTTTCATTAATGAAAAAAATCCTTCAGGTCTTTTTCAGTAAATGGATTTGCTGCTTCAGACATAAAACAGAATCAGAAACAAACTGGATTTTAAGTGTCACTTTATTATTTTGATCATGAGAAACATAATCAAGGACAAATATAGGAAAAATATCTTTCAAACACAGAATCCAAAGTTACAGAGCAGAAGCAGCTCCGAGAGATAAATCACATCTTACAAAACAGAACTGAAGAAAAAGAAGAAGAAGAAGAAGAAGAAGAAGTGCTTCAGTTTGGGTGAGTACATTCGTCTGAACTGACCTGTACATACATGAGCACCACAAAGGTCAAAGGGGAGGAGCTGATGACTCACCTGTACAGGTGGGCGGGTCAACTAGGAGAGGAGGAAATGATCATACACAAGAAGAACCGTGGGGGGGTTAATGCCCATGCATCGCCCAGACTGGTCTGGCACATTTTGGTAATATATTCTATTAATATGAGTCATAAACTGCTTATATTCATGTCAACTTTTCCAAAATACACGAGAAAGATCTAAGGTAGGAAAACAGACTGTACAAAACAAGAAGAATATCTCTGTATAAACATTAAAACCTTTAATATCAATATATCCTTTATATTCTGTTTTCTTTTGGTCTGTAAAGAGTACTAAAGTGGTTCCACAGTCAGCAGTTTCAAATATACATTCATGTCTCACTCGGCCACCGGGGGACGCATAAAATAAAATAATCTTCTATTGCACTGGAGCTTCTGTATTTGGTACCAACGTCTGAGTTTATTAAACCTTCAGGAGAAGTTTCTGTCTCTAACAGCTGATTTGACTCATATGTTTCATTTTTTTTATTGTCCTGTGATAACCTTTTTAGAGCCACCAATTACCTTCATATCCAGACTGATCTGATTCAGTCTGATCAGTTCAGACTCTGAATGTTTCCTTCTTTTCCAAAGAAAAGTTCCTCTCATGTGTTTGTGTTGTTCTAGAGCTGATCTGAAGTTTCTATCTTTATCTGATCAGGAGTTCTGCTCATTAATGATGAAAAATCAGCTCCAAATATCTGATTGTCTTTATTCTGTCAACACAATAAACTCAGAAACATACAGGACTGATCCAGAGACTCTGATTGGCTGTGACATCACCCACCTGAGCCAATAGGAGCATCAGGATCAGGATGGGGATGTTCAGTCCACAGCAGGTTTCAGAACATTGTGACATCATCAGCTGAGGTCACATGACTCCCCAGAGCCTGCAGAGGGGCCCACGGCCCCTTCGGGCTCCAGGGGGCGCTCTTTGGGCTTTTAAAGACCTGATGATGATCCGAACCGACCAATCAGCGAGGATGACGTTGAAAGAACAAATGTTGGTGGTTAGAAATTTTTTTTTGGCTCTCATAAACATCCAGAGACAAAAACATGTGGGGAGCTGCTGACGAGCTCTCATTCACCTGTGAGAGGCAGAGTCTCTGATATATCGGGGGGGGGACATGTATGGGTGTGTGTGGCGACCCACCACCATGTTCTTTGAGTAGTTGCTGGACGAATGTTGCCGTGGAAACGGGTGACAAACCGGGAACATGACACTGTAAAGATGTGGCTTCGTCATTATTTTGACCCAGACCTTTAGGACAGAAAACAGTCCCCAACAAAAGTTCCCTCCTGTTTGTTTGGTTTCTGGTGTTGAGAAGGAACCAATGAGCTGCAGACGGATGGACCGACGTTTGTCCACAACAATAAAGAAAAACACAGGTGACCCCCCTCAGGTGTTTGTGGAGGCAGAGGCGAAAGGTCAG